>JAJOOS010001259.1:0-41707 GCA_029582725.1 Solanum chiquidenum | reverse complement strand
ACTTTAATATTTACCTGAACGTTTGAGCAATCTATGAGCTTCTCTAGGTCCTCAAGTCGAACAACATCATGGTACACATAACGTCGAATTTGAATAAGTCTATGGAAACGATGTGCCATCACACAATGAGGGCAAATACTTGTGCAACAATCTAAACAACAAATATTCTTCTCATTCTTCTTTGCACTCTCATGAATTGAACATGGAGCAAAGAATTTCTCTCTATAGAGAGCTTCCAACCATGTTGGCTTTTGAATTCCCTAAATATCAACATACCATAACACAATTTAGGTGTTATCGCGATATAAAAAACATTTACACAATCAATCAATCACTTATAAGGTATCAACACAACAATTTCTAACATAGAAATGTCTAACAACACATAAAAGTAGATTTGATGAATGAAATAGAAGAAGAACTTACCATGATCACATAAAAACACAACCTTCAAGACTCACAAAGTACTAAAGAAAAGCTAAGCAATGAGACAATGGCTTGATTGGAGAAAGAGAGGGACTAGGGTATTGATGTTAGTGTATTTATGGAGAATCACAAGAGAGGAAAGTATATTTTTTATTCCTCGATTACATACACAAAACATTTTGTCAAGAGGCTCACTTGCAATACATACATATTTAAAAGCGGAGTCAGATTTTTAAGTTTATGGTACTATATGAATTCTTAGAAAGACAGTTTGTCTGAATAAATTATTTATACATATTAAGTAAACTTCTTTAACACAATTATCATAATATAACCAAATCTATTAAGTTTCATTAAATATGTTTTGAGCTTATGAATTCTGAATTCTAAGAACACAAATATTATATTTTAACTAAAACTATTAAGTTCAATATTTTGAGTTAATGAATTCTGAATATAAGATTTTAAATCAAAATTATTAAATTTTATCGAACATGTAGCTTTTTCTCTTACTCGGCCTATATATATATATATATATGAAATTAGAAAAAGAGTATGATATGAGGAGAACGTGGGCACTGTTCCCATGTCTCCCATATTATTTTCTTCCCACATAAACTAATTTTCTCTTATCTCCTTGTGTTGAGAGCTTAAACCCTAAACAAAAATGAGTTGGCTTGAAGAATTATATTTTTTATTTGTTTACCAATTTAAACTTTAAATTTTAAGTTTTCCCTAATTTTTATGTATGATCAGTGCAAAATAAATTTAAATACTTAGATTACTTAAAAAGTATTTAAATTCTACTCATAAAATTATACAAAATATGTTATAAATATGTCACTTAAAAAGTAATGGCAAGTAATTCAATAATTTTCAACCTAGAAAAAATAATAAATAATATAATATAACGTACTAATATACTAATAATATAACAAAATTGATAATGCTATCAATGTATATAACTTATTTATTTTTTACTATGCTTTTTGAATCTCGTATATCGGTAAATTAGGTTAAAGCTAGCGAGCTTCTTATCTTCAATAATAATTAGGGAAGTTTATAAATACTTGTCTAGTGAACATATATTATTAAATATTAGTCAATTGTCTCATTTCATTTTATTTTTTAATAATCCTAATTCACAGTTATTGGTTCAAAGATTTTATATTTTTACAACACAAGGCCAAGCCGGTGACAATTGCAAGTATGATTGTTTGTTTAGGCATAATATATTATGCAGTTGTGATGAAATTGTAGTCATTCAAAACATATCTTATTATGTTATCTAAATAATAATTACATATAACAGTTCATTAATAGAGTACTAGAACCTGAAAATAAGCATTTAATTGATAGTATTAAAATCTGAAATATAAGCATTTAACTTCTATACAAGTGTTGTTCAATATTCCCTCCGTCCCATTTTATATGTCATCCATTTTTATAAATAATTGATCCATAATACTTGTCATTTTATAAAATCATTGCATAAATTACCATATTGTTCCTTTTTTACCCTTGTGAGTTATTAGTTTTGAAAATATACATTTGACCAACTTAGAAAAGCTAATTAAATAATTCATGTTAATTGGTTAAATTAATTAATCAAAATAAATTAATTCATATTCATTGATTGAAAACTTGAGTTCCAAAAATATTAAATAAGGGTAGAAGGGTAAGTTACATCATTTCTCAATGCAAGTGCAAAGTAAAAAGGTGACATATAAAATGAGACGGAGGAAGTACATTAATTGCTTGAAGACATGAAATTTGGATAAAAAATCTTAAATTTATTTGAATTAATAGGATTTTTTATATAACGACACATGAAGAAATTTGTCACAAATTTTAAATGGGAGAGGACAAACATATTATTATGTCATTTTAGAAAAAAGAAATGATAATAAGAGGAATTTTCTGGACAAACTAGGCATTAAAATTGTACCCAAAACTTCTTTCCACATATACCCGGAACTCTTTTCCACATGCATTTATAAGTATATTTGATTACCCAATTATGTGATTGATTTGTGATTAATTTTTCAATTATTTTACTTTTGTAATATAGTGACCGAGCGGTTGTTTATGAAGTGAAGATATTAATCAGGTGTTTGTAATTGAATACATTGAATCTTATAGTAAAAAAGTTTATTTACTAATATAAAATTTAAATAGTTTAATTCAAAGTTCTAAAATGTTTCTATTTTTTTTAAAATATGCCATCTTCTTTCTCTTTTTATAAAGATTTTGTAGTTTTTTTCCCTACAAATTTCAATATTATCTAATAAAAAATAAAAAATCATTCACTATTAAAATTTTATTTGAGCTTCAAAATTTTGGGTGCCTAACGTAAACAATTTTACTGGCATCCTCCTTAATATGCCCACACTATACAATAAGATAACTACGCAAAGGGTGGTCAGACCGACATTTTTTGTTGAAAAATTATATTATATATATAGATAAAATACTATGTGATACATTTATATATTAAAGTTTGCACACACAACAACTTTATGAATAACACTGTGGTTAAAGGCTTTGTTAAATGGTCTAGTGTCACGACCCAGATCGTCGTGATTGACACCCACACTAACCTTCCAGTGGAAGAACCATTACTACAACCTAAATTTAACAACTTAACCAAATACTACGCATTAAAAGATATGGAAGCAGGTTTAAATGACCAAAAGAAATACGGAGTTCTCATAAACTCCAAAGGTTTAAATAAACTAGACAAACTAATGCGGCAGAACAACCCCTAGAACTTGAAAGTCATTGTACCAAGACTCTACTAACGACAAGTCTAAGAACAAGGGGTACAACCCCGAAACTAAACAAACACCTTAAATAAATAGTCTGAGTCCGAAAAGAGTGGACTTAGACAAGAAAGACCCATGATAGCCTGAAAGAACTGGCTCACCCTTGAATCCGGTCACGCTCAATAGTCACCTAGCTGAGGTCTATCAATAGCCGTCTGAAGATGTCACGTACTCAACAAAGAACAAGCAAGTGCAGTACTATCAGTACACAACCACATTGTACTGGTAGGATCACACGACTATTCCAGTAAGCACAACATATATCAGAATCACAACAAGGTAAACACATACATGCACATAATATATATATATAGACATCGATTATCATTTACGAACAACGTACAATTTCACAAGTCTCAAGATATACAGTTATGTCAAGTCAATGGTTCTCTCATGGAACCTAATTCAATGGTCCTCTCATGGAACCCATACTCAAACTGTTAGTGTGCCGGATCGTGACACCCGTTCCAAGTTAGTGTGTCGGATCGTGACACTCGTTCCAATGTTTGTGTCAGTACGTGGCAATCGATCCCAGATAGTGTGTCGGATCGTGACACCCGTTCCAATGTTTATGCCGGTACGTGGCAACCGATCCCAGTTAGTGTGTCGGAACATGACACCCGCTCCATTCAATAAACCACAATCACAATCACAATGTATATTCTCACAATCATACAACAAGAAGTGATTCATGACATGTAGTTTTTCGTTCATACTTATTTACATTAGGTGTGATCAATAGGCTTCATTCACATACATGCATGCATTACAATGCAACAATTACTAACATATATCATGCAAAACATGAAATCACAACAATCACCTACCTCGAACAAATCTTGAATTCCCTAAGAAACTTGATTCTTCCCTTTTCGGATTCTTTCCGCTTGTTCTTTGTCTACAAACAATCAATATAATGCTAGGATCAATAAACAAGACTTAATTACCCGAAATACAATCAACACTATCAACCCTAGATCAAACACAAAAATCCCAATATCCAAAATTAAGGCTTTTCCCATCATCCAAATAGTTCCAAAACCCTTCCACATTGATAATTACCCATGAATTTACATTCTACAGATTGAAAAATGGATTTGGAGAGTGAAAACCTTACCTTTAGCCTCAAGAATGGTGAAAAAAGGGCAAGCACTCGCCTTGGGTCGTCTCCTAGCTCTCAAAGTCGAAACTTGCAGAATAAAATAATTTTGGGGTTTATTTCCGACTTAAATCGCGACTGGCCTGCCACAACGGTCCTCACCCCGCTACAGTTGCCCCGCCCTGGCGGAATAATCCCGCTACTGCAGCTTGCACAGAAACAGTGAGTCGAATTAAGAGTTTCAAACCTCCATTTCACAACTCACCTTCATCCCATGACACTTAGAAAATATCCGTTCACGCTAAGATCATGGTTTCGAGAGTTCTACTGGCCCGAATTCAATTCCGTAAAGTCGTACGGGTTCCTTAACGTCTTAGCTATATATTCATGCAATCAATTTCATTATTACACTTCTCATTCATTACCAGATTTTCCTAGACTCACCTGACTCCGATTTCGTCCAAATCTGGACTAGGCTAGAAAATTTCAAGTTACTACTCAAAAGTTTTTCTGGTCCAATTCTTTTCCCTTTGACTTTTCTCTAACGACGGAATCATGTCGTTACATCTTGGCATGCAATCATATACTGATAATTGATTTTTCCTATATCTATTAATTAAGTAATTATAAGAATTTATTAAATTTTTGAAATATAAAAGTAATTAAACCTTAAGAGTGATTTCTTTTTAGATAGAAATTCCTCCTTTTTCTTTTTCTATTTTTTTACACTATGTTAATTCATTTCATATTAAATAAAATATGAACTTATTTGATCTAAATATTAGTAAGTATTTTGATTTAATATTTATTGGTGCATGATATTCATTTAAAAAAAAAGTCAATTACTAATATTGCATAGTTTTTTATTTAATTTTTTTTTATTCATCTATTTTTCAAAAAAATTAAATAAAAGTTTACTAGTAACTTAAATATCCTTCGTGAAATTTCTGACTACACCATTAATAACCATATATAGACAAAATATCGGTCGTAATATTGACTTCTTTGATATGTATATACAGTGCATAGGTTGACTATATATTTGATCTAACATATATTTAGCAAGAATGAACGAATATTTACCATTTTATTCCAATCCATTAAACACAAATTATAATACCCCTCTGGTCTCTGTCTAATAATAGTTGTTCACTATTGACTTGACACACTCCTTAAGAAACTATAAATAGAAAGACAATTTTATTATATCACCCTTTGAATATAATAAATACAATGTCTTGAAAATGTAATAGAGAAATGACTATAATTAATGATAAAGGTAAATTAGGAACTAAGTGTAAAGTTATCCATTGATTTCATAAAGTCGACAAGTATTATTGGATATTTCAAAATAGTATAGTGGACAATTATTGTGGGAATTATCAGATTCAATTTGCAAAATATAATTTCAAATTCTTAGCTAATTGTAGTCTATCTAATTCGTTTGAATAATAGAAGTGAAGATTAAGTATTTGAAAAAAATAAAATATAAGTATCCCAATTCAAGCATCTTACTTTATTCAATATATCTTTTAGACGGTAAGAATTTATACGGTCAATCTCAATTTACTGATTATTACCTCCTTTTCACTTTATTTAGAATAGTTTGAAGCAATGTTTTAAAAGGCGGGGACGTGAGGCGAGGCGTTTTATACAGTATAGGGCGAGGCGTAAGCCCCGAGACACAGGGCGTAAGTCTCATGGATCTACGGGGAATAGTTTCATGTATATTCAATTTTATAGTTTTATTACTAATAAAATAAGCAAAAGTAAACCTTTCAATGATTTATGATTTTTATTTGAGATAAGTATTAATAATCAATAATGAAGAAAAAAAGTATTATAATTACTATTTGAGAAATATCATTACACTAATAATAAAAATATGATATAAAGCAAAAAAAGGTTAAAAAATAAATTAAAAATGCCCGGGCGTACGTTTTTACGCCTAGAACTTACGTCTTTATGCTCGGGGATTACACCTCAAATTTTAGGACTTAAATCTTATGGATCTACGTCTTTAATTTACGCTCCGGAGCGTTTTTGGGACGCTCCATCCCGAAACTCGTCCTGGAACTCGCCCCAAAAACGTTTTTGAAAACACTGGTTTGAAGTTTAAGATTTAAAATATTGAATTTTCAATGTAAGTTCGGATAAAATAAAATTTATTTATTTAAAAATTATATAAAAAATACTGTAAATTTAAATAATTAAATAATTTAAAATATTTAAAAATATGATTCTAAAAAATAACATATTTCTTGACTTTAATACCACTTCATTATTAGCACTCATAAAAGCTAAGACAAGACATTAAACATGTACGAGGAAACTCGGATTCTAGGAAACTAAAAATATGGCAAACAACAATCCTTAACTACTCCACTTGCGATTTTTTTTATAATACTCTAAATAAAACTTTTTTTTTTTAAAAAGCAAATAATACTCCATCTGTTTCAAATTATTTGTCTAGTTTTAATTTTACACCTATCTTAAGAAAATTATAATTAGGAAGGAGTTTTTACTATTTTACCTTTGTTTATATCTTATGTAATTTCACATCATCAAATATTTACTGTTTTGGTGTGTTTGTAGTCCTTAAGAACAGTAACAACTAAGGATATAATAGAAAGAAAAAAAATGACTTGAATTTTTAGAAAACATGATAGATAATTTGAGATAATTATTTTTAAAAATCACGACAGATAACTTGAAACGGAGGAAGCAGTGGTTATGGGCTTAATTGGAGATTTTGTTGGGCAGACAAAAGACAACTCATTAAGCACTATAGCAAATTAATGACTTGATTAATTAATTAATGTGTACTCTCCTTTGCTAGTTTTGAGGAAAGCCCTTGTTTCTTGCACCCTAATACTTTAACCCATAGATGATCTTGGAATTTGAAATTTTTGACAAAAAATAAAACAAAAAAAGACCTTAGAATATTGAAATTTGTAACATATTAAAATTTAACTTTGTTTTTAGGTATTTTTCTCCAATTAAGCCGGTGATTAGTGAAGCCTGCTCGTTTGGATGACTGTTAGATATTATTTCGTAATGTATCATATAATATTACATTATATTATACATAGTAATATTTCGATGAATACAATTTTTTGATTGATTGTAATTTGTATCATTTTCCTTTGTTTCATAAAGCCACACACCATATTATCAACAAAATAGAAGTTTGAAAGGTTAACGGTTCTAAAGACAAAAATGTGGCATTACCATTTAAAGAGATTTGCGTAACGATTTAATCATCATTTGCAATTGTTAATTAGTGTTGCTTAACGGTTTAACTAAGGGTGTGTTTGGTATGAGGAAAATTAATGTTCTTCATAGAAAGTATTTTTCTAGAAAATAAGTGTTTTTTACACTTATTTTCTAGTGTTTGGTAATTAAATAAAAAATATTATCTCAAAAATATTTATATATAATCTAACAAAGCATTACAGGGGAAAGTGGGGGTTCGGAGGTTGGCAAGGGGTGGAATATTCAAGGGACGGGGATTGGAAGGGTGGGGAGGAGACAAGGACTTATAAAACTTGTTTTTCTACTTCTGTTATGAAAATTATTTTCCTCATTTTTAAGGAAACTTGCTAATTTGAAGAAATATTTTCAATTTTTTTTTACTTACAAATAAAACATGAAAAATATTTTCCTTTCCTACTAAACACCCTTTAATGCTGCAATATATTCTTCATTAATTACTACTATATTTGTCTTTTTTTTTCCTCCCTCAATGTTCGAATCCATGTTGACTTAAAGTGTGATTTTGCTACTATTTAGAAATTGGGTAATGCTAAATGGCCAGAAAATTTGGTCTGAAATTTAAAAAATCTATAATATCTATTTTATTTTAAAATAAATTAATCTTTTTCTATTTTTAGTTAAAATGTATTAAAGTTAAAAAGGTAAAAATGTTCAAAAAGATAAAATAACATTGGTAAAATACCATTCTGGCCAAATTCTGGCCAAAAGAATTTTTCCTTAGAAAGGGTAATTAGAAGTATACATCATATTTTAAAAAAAAATATAACACAACTCCAATTCTAACTTAAAAAATTTCAAATAATATGAATAATATTTTTAGTTTTTATGGCCAAATGCCTAACAAGTTCCTCACCAATTTCTTTCCTTTTTCTAAAGTTTTAACCAGCTTTTTTTTCTTTGCCTTTTGCTTTCTACAAACGTACGGTTTTTGAATTTACACATAGGAAGCTACCAAAGTTAAAAAGGAAATAAAATCAAGACTTTCTTGTCTACTAGGAAATACCTAGAAAACCAAAAGGCATTTATGATTCTTTTATGTTTAATCAGAGATTTTCAACTCGAGTCCTTAAAATGAAAGACATTTTAGGGGCTAGGGAGCGGTTCCTCCTTTAACAAGTCTTACATGATGCGAATCCAAATTATATCAATGCTCCAAAACCTAAAACCCCATTTTGAGTATGTTTGAATAATTGAAATGGTAAAGTCACTATCTCTTAAAAAAAGAGTAAGCATTAGCTACCAAATTCGTCCCTTATTTATCGCTAAACACTTTCAAAGTTTAACATTGAATTTTTTAATAATTCGTCGTTAAAAAGATTAGTAATCGATTTTTATTATTTAGTAACACAAGTTATTCGTAACTAATTCTTATTTTTCTTCTAGTGATAAAAAGAGAATATATGTTTAGATTTTTTTGCCAAATATAACTAAGAAGTTTAACAAATAATTTAATATTTTTTTGTCTAAATTCTGGCTTAACTTAAAAGGTTATGTCGTACTAGATCCAAACACATGACAAAGGATTTCTGATCATAAGTAAGAACTTTTTTTTAAAATAAAATAATAAAAAATGAAAGAAAAAACCTTTGTATTTTTATAAAATTATCTCACATGCAAAGGATCCAATGAACTGATTTATCACAAATGTAAATCCATAATTATTCCATTTGTCAAATTGCCTCTCAAAACTCTTTGTTGCTGACACACAAACATGTTACCACTCCTTTCGTCTCATTTTACGTGGTATTCTTTCCTTTTTAATTTGTTTAAAAAAGAATATCATCTTGCTATAATTAGAAATAACTTAATTTTAAAATTTTCCTACAACCATAAAAATATCTAAAAATTATTTTAGACTACAAATTTAAAAAATCTATTATTTTTAAACACAATATCAAATCAAAAGATGCCACATAACATGAGACGAAAGGAAAACTATTTATAGAAGAAAGGAAATTAAATTGAGTTTATTTCTAATATGGTACTCTCTTTGTTTCCTTTTTACTTGTCCAATTTTGATTTTTTACTTGTCATTTTTAATAAATTAAGAAAATATAATATTTTTTTACCTGTTATACCCTCAATTTATTTAGAGAATTAATGGTTTTGAAAAAGGTAAAACTTCTTTAATGAGTAAATTAATTTTAAAATTCTATCAATTAACAGGGGTAAAATGGTAAACTCACTATGTCAATTATTATTTTCTTAATAAGTGTGTCAAGTAAAAAAGAGACAAGTAAATAGGGACAGAGAGAATAGTAATTGTATGAAAGGATTTTTAATTTTAATTTTTGAAATTAAAACGACAGTTAAAATGAGACATCAAATATATTTAAGGTAGTCAAAGGTCAAAGATGGAGAAGTTGCACGAGGGGAGATCTATTTCTCTGCTATAAGATAAAGCTTTACTTCACTTTGTTCTGTTCAAAAAACCTTATTCTTATTGTATTCCCTTCTTCCACATGGTGTGTGTGTATATTTTTCTACATTTATTTTTATTAATTATACACTATGCTTTCTTCACCATACATATATTAATAATAATAATAATCTTCCTCTAGGCGGTGAAGATAAAAATAAGAAAGACCATTAAAAGTACAACACATTAGATTTGATGAAATATAAACATTGTTAAACAAGATGTTTGATAAAAGAAATTGATCTTCAATCTAATTCAAACTTATCGATCTTCTTTATGTTTAGGATTGAATATCTAAAGTATGAACGATATAAAATGACGATTTATATTGAAAATAATGGATTAAAATTAATTGAGATGTGTCTTGCTGTGATATCATGATAAAGAAATGAAATTTAGGCTTAACTCAATTCCAAAAAACTTGAGGGAAGGATAAATAGGTTGGGATGGCATACACTTCATCAGAATATCAGTGTCATGTAAAAATGATTGTCTATTTAAAATAATTTTATTAAAAAAAGTTACATTTGAATTATTTAAGTAACAACAAATGGAAGTGTTTCTGTATAGATAGTATAACATAAGGTAAAACTGATCATTAATGCATAATAGAGAAGCAAATTTGACCTTTTTTCCCTTGTTACTAATAATCATCATCATCATTCTATATAAGTGGTGGTGCCCTTGGACGACCAAGGGTACTCCCGTGATTTTTTTTTAAATATTATGCCTGAAATATGTTGTACTTGGCTGTTGTAGAATTGCACTTCCTTAATAGAGGACATAAAAGTCCCTATCATTTTTCTTTCTCAGCCGCAAAATTCGCCCAATAAATAAATATTCTGCCTTTTCCCTCTATGTGTTAATAGTTAATAATGTGGGTCCCATTTTAAAATACTACTTTTTTTCTACGTAAATAATGCTATAAATCATAATAATTAACAACTTAAATATTAAAAAATTATACCACATAAAATGAGTTAGATGATAAATATATATATATACTGTTTGAAAATGACGAAAAAAATATTATAAATCACAACTACTGTCTAATTTTGCAGCCTGCTTGTGTGAATTGGATTTTCCTGAATTTAAATAGTTCCTCTCCAAAGTGGGGTGTTATTCTCTGCACAATTTAAGGTTCTACATGTATTCCCACTTCTTCTTCTTTTAATTGTGGCTTTGCTACTTATTTAGACATTTGAGAAAAAATCACTTAGCGTTTCTTTTTGGTCTCCACTAGTTTTTTTTTTAAAAAGAAAAGAAAAGTGGAGACTAAAAAGAAATGCTAAGTGATTTTTTCTCAAATATCTAAATCAGTAGCAAAGCCACAATTAAAAAAAGAGAGGATTTAAATGATAGCAAAGGAGAACAACTGATAGCTAAGGTGTGAAACTCGAAAAAAAATGATAGTTTGAATGTGTTATTTTGACGTAAACTCTTTCTATAAACCACTCACATACTAACCTAATCATTTCAAAATATATTGATACTAAGTCACAAAGCTGAATTCAGGACTAATAAAAATATACAAGTAGATTCCAATAAATAGATGAGGGCAAGTAGTAAATGTATATATTACATGTGGCTGATATGCCACTCCAGTTTCCAGTTGCATTTGTCTTTTAACCGCAATTTTATTCACAATTGCCTGAATCAATTTTATAATTTTATCTACAGGGTTGAGATATATTGCAAATCTGAGTACAAGAATATACAGTAAACATGGAAGATGATGAGCTTCAACAAGACAAAAATCAGCGTTTTTCCGCGGAAAACATGATAAAACCACCCTGAACTTTACTGGTGTAGTTGACGAGACCACAGGTTGTAACCAAGTCTTCGATCTCCTCTTGAGTACAAAAGCTGTAGGTCCGTGTAGCACTCTGCGATCAAAAGGAAATTTACTTTCATATCTCTCTCTGACAAAAACGATTATCTATCAGATACGAGCCCTTTTGCAAGATCATCTTGACCATATTTTTCTGCTTTCTTTCATGTTGATGGTTTAGAGCGACTTAAAGGACTATATCGGTGTTCTTAGGTTAATGTCAAGCAGTTTCTAATATAGGTAAGCATTCTAGCATGAAAAAGGGAAGCCTTTGCTTAACTGGTAAAGTTGCTGCCATGTGATTCGGAGGTCACGGGTACTTCAAGCTGTGGAAACAGCCTCTAACAGAAATGCAGGACAAGATTGTGTACAATAGATCCTTGTGGTTCGACCCTTGCCTGGACCTCGCACTTAGCTGGAGCTTAGTGCACCGGACTGCTCTTTTGTTCAACCGGGAAGAAAGTCAAAGAATTTTAGGTTGTCTTACGTGTTGGTTTCTTTGACCACTATAATCTATCACTTTCATGGTAAGTCTAAAATGGATAAAATTTTGAGTATAACCACGAGATGGAAAATGAAGCTTACCTGCTGCAAAGCCCTCAATATCGGAGGAGCTGAAGGATTAACTCGAAGAAATGTAGTACCAACAAATACACCTCCACTACGCAAAATCCGGTTAATTTCAGCAATCTGACAGACAAACAGACAACGGTATCATTAGTTCAAAGCTCGACTTCGTTCAATGATTTTGGGAATGCCATAAAATCATTTAGACTTCAGTAAGCAGCAACATATTTAGATTAAAACTGAGACACGAAACAAAATTTGGACGTTACAACCAAAAGTAGCACGGCAATAAGGGTCCACTAGCTCATCAAGAATAAGATATTGGTGTCAAGTGACTGTCAACAATACCACAACCATAAAGGGAAAGTTTGTTCATGCAGATTAAAAGTGACCCCATGACTACAATATCTCTAAATTTGTACAATTATTTATTTTGATGAAAATAGGTATTATTAGTGTTATCAAAGGTGCACTTAAGCCCTGAAGCGCGGCGAAAAACATGTTGAGCGCTTAATGGTTGCATCAGTGTCGTCATCAAGGGTTCTAAGACATACTTTTCCTTCCAATGAGAGTCTCTCCTGAAGAGGTGGTACTAAACAATTACTAATATTTCACTTTATCATTATTTTTCGAAAAAACACTTTGTCCATATATTTGTTACGCATGGTTATTATTATTATTCTTAGACTAAACATGTATATTTGTATTTTTTTTCCTCCATTTGCACATTTTTGTATTAAAGCCACGCTTCATTTGCAATCTCAAGTTGAAAAGCCAGGCCCAAAGTGTAAGACTTGTATGATAAAAAATTTACTAGTACAAGAACCAACAAAAAAAAAAACTTATTTTTCACTTTTATTTTATTTGATGATGATGATATGAGCTTAAATGAAAAAATGAGGAATCATATAACCGACCCCAACTTGTATAGGATTGAAGCTTAGTTGTTGTATTGGAATAGAATGGAGCGAAATATTGGATATAGAGGATTGATATAGCTGAACTTGACTAGTTCGGGATTGAAAAGTAGTTCATTGATTAAGTCAAAGATGATTTTTTCCAGGAAAGATTAAAATTTAAACAACTTACTGCATTGGACGGAGATGGCCAGCAATGCAAGGCAGCACCTGCGTGTACAGCATCAACTGATCCAGAAAAGAAAGGTAATCTGGAAACATCTGCCCTTACAAGAGCTAGATTCCTGCAAATTTTCACACGAAGAGTTCAATTATATCTTTCTTGAAAGACAATTCCTAATTAATGAGAATTTGATGACCTCATATCTTAAATTAGGTAGCAAAATCACTTACGAGCTTAATATACTTTCATCCGTCTTGATGAAATCATAACACTGGCGAAGCATGTTTTCAGAAAAGTCAAGTGCAATGACTCTTGAATAGACCCCAGATTTGGCAAATTTCCGGGAAAATAATCCGCTGCCGCAGCTAACATCTACAAGAACTCCACCTTCAGCCACTTTAAAGTAGTCTTGAGCCATATTAAACTGCATATATATCAAAAGAACGATCATAAGCTTAGTGACCTTAACTCATCAAGATGGACTTTAAAATTTAATGAAATACATGAATTTACTGGTTAATATATAGTAGAAAAAGGTTTGAGCAGCTCTACAAGGAGAGAGGAGTAACTTCACATAGCTAGCCCTCCGAAACTTACAACAACAACAACATACCCAGTGAAACCTCACAAGTCGTGTCTGGGGAGGATAGAGTGTGCTCAGACCATATCCTACCTCGTGGAGGTAATGATGTTTTTTCTACCAGAATGTTTTCTTAAATTGTAGCTATAGACTTTCCACGTGATTATTGGTTAAATTCTAGTTTATTTCGTGGCCCATATTTTAAATCTCCCGTGCCTGACATGTCTGAACTGAAATGGCATTTTAGCTAAGTGTGCCATGTTCTGTTTCATTAAGCCCCTGATATACTACTCCAACAAGGAGAAACTAATGGATAGGTGACAAACTCTTTATCTATTGTTGTCGTTATTTTCCTTTTATCTATTGAGCACACTTCTTTCGAGCCGATGGTCTATTGGAAACAACCTTTTTACCTCGCAAAGGTAAGAATAAGGTCCGCTTACTTCCTACCCTTCCCAGACTCCATTAGTGAAATTATACTGGGTATGTTGTTGTTGTTGTTTTGTTGTGACAACCTCTTTTATACTCACTCCCCAATTTACACAAAGGTGTGACTGGGTAGGAATTTAAGAATGAAAGGAGACTACTGAAACTTGTGGTCCAAAATAGGCCATAGATCTTTGTGCGGTTAGAAATCATCTCATTATGGGTTAAATGAGAAATTTAAGTTAATTTTTTACTAAATATAACAAAGTGTCATTTCTTTTTAGGGCCAACCAAAAAGGACAGAATGTCACATAAATTGGTACAGAGGAAATATGTAGGAAGGTCAATGTTTAGTTATCCAACCCATAAAGTTATTAAGATAAATTCAATCTGAGCAATAAAAAAAAATTTACCTCTTCATCAGGACCAGGAAAACCACCTCGGTTAAAACTTTGACGCCAGCCTCTCTCATACAAGAATGAAACAACTGGGCTCCTTGGAAAGTTAATAGCAACAGACATTAGAAATAAATATGTTGAAAATCCGAAAACATCAGTCTAATTCTCAAAATTCTCTATTACAAGCTTTTACTAGATATATCAGGAGCCCAATAAAAAGAAGCAGAGGAAAGAAAAATACATGAAGAAAATTCCAGCATTGTTTCCGTTTCATAGTTTCCACTTCAGTTGTTATTTTAAAGATTTCAAGCATTAAATGTAAATGTCTAACAGCCTAAGGTGCATGCCTAAAAATTGGACAGCTATTAAGTAGGTAAAAGAAGTAAAACTACAGAAAAAAACAAACACTTTTGCTTATATGTGTGGTGTTCATCAGAACAAAACAATACTTATGTGAGGGAGGAGGGATGAAAAGATATTGACTTCAAACTAGAGTCAACATCCTTAGGAAAATAATTTCAGACCCCAAAAACTAATCGGAGATAATTTAATCAAGCCGGTGTTGTCGAAGGCACGCTTAAGCCTTGAACCGAGGTTCAAAACACTTGGAGCGCTTTGCCTCACTTAATGTGCACTTCAGTCTCATCATCAAATTTTTTTCTCATATATCTGTCATTCATGCTTATAATTATTAGTCTTGGACTAAACATTTATATTTGTATTTTTTCCAGTGTTATCAAAGGCGAAAAGCGCAAAAAAACTCTAAGGTCCGTGGGGGCTTTAAGTGCAAAACTAATAGGCGTCGTGGAAACTTATAATGAATGACAAATATCAATTGATAACACTGGAAAAAATACAAATATATATGTTTAGTCCAAAACTAATAATTATAAACATGAATGACAAATATAATGTAGCCAAACCAATGAAATTGATTTTTTTTTTATTATAAAAGTGAAATATCAATTGTTTAGTGTCAATTCTTCATAAGAGGCTCATTGGCAAGGAAAAGTTTGTCTTAGAACCCTGATGACGACACTGAAGCGCACATAAAGCGAGGCGAAGCGCTCAACACGTTTTGAGCCTCGCTTCAGGGCTTAAGCGCGCCTTTGATAACACTGATTTTTTCTCCCTTCGCACCTTTCTTTCATGAAAACCTAGTCTTTGTTTGCGCTTAAAGCCCCAACAGACTTTAGAGTTTTTTTTAAGTCTTTTTTTTGTGTTTTTTTTTGCTTTTGATAACACTGAATCAAACATAAACATGAAACTTGAAACAACCCTAGGATACCTGAATAGCTCAGTCCCAGTTGGCTTAGATTCATTGTATTCTTTTGTTCCGGAAGTAACAGTGAGGTCAAGGTAGATATTTTTGCTTGAATATGACTTGTTACATTTTCTGCATTTGAAGCCCGATCTGTAGATTGCAGGTCTGCAAGTTTTAAATTCAAAGTGAAATAGCAATTAGGCCACACCTCGACTCACTGTTATTGTTCTACTTGACAGACTAAACCTTACACGTTAAAGCCTGAAGGGCCTTTTCTTATAAGTGGTTCATAACAAATTGGACAAGCAAACAATTCAGCTTTCGTAACATCCTGAGCTGGAGTTCTCAATTCCTGAACAAGACAGGAGAAAAGATTATACATCAACGTGACATTTGAACACGATCCTATGCATCAACGTGGAAAATCAAAGAATTATAGCTACGACCAGCTTTTTTGACTTAATTAGAGTTGAGTCACTACCCTGCATCCAATTAGATTCAACACCCTCATCATAAGAACTTAGCTCCCAAATTTAAATTATATTTACAATTAGCAAACATGAGCCGAGAATCTATCGTAAAGCAACCTCTCTACCCTCCAAGGTAGGGGCAAGGTTTGCATACACTCTGACTCTACCCTCCCCAGACCCCCACATGTGAGATTTTACATCGGGTATGCTGTTGTTACAATAAGCTAACAGTTGCATGAATGTAGCAGCGATAAGCCAAAAACATTCCATACATCATCGGTCTATGGTCCCGACAACTTAAGTAGAACAGTAAACCCAAAAATTAACGACTTGACCGTCAAAAACTCTTCACGAGTTTCACACCCCAACTATTAGTTACTCTCCTTTTCTACCTAAACTAAGTCTGTCTATGTATAACACACCTCGAAGTTGATTAGACCAACTATCAATTGTTCTTTTTTTCTACTCGCCATCTACTCAACTAAGTATGTTTAATACATAACATGTTGACACATCAGGTAGGAAAATGGAACAAGTTGAAATGTGAAACTCGCGAAAAAGTGAATTTTGACCATTATCTCAAAATTAAACAAAGAGCCCCACAAAACTAACAAACACCATAGAACATCTGATGTTAAAAAAAAACTCATACTGATAAATTCAAGTTCCAATTTTTTTGGGTTTTTCTCACTTTTACCAAAACGAACGAAAGCAACAGAAGACAAAAAAAGAAAAAAAAAGTTGCAAACTTTCCCAATTCCAAAAATTACCGGTTCTACAGCAACAGCAGAGGTAGCCCTGATTCTTGAAGTGAACCCATTTGGGGAAAACCTTGTAGGAACACGAATTCTTGAATTCAAAGAAACCCCACGTTGTATTGGAACCAAAGAACGATGATGATTCAAGGAAAGTGAAGGAGAAGCAGCAAAAGTAGCAGTTGCCATTGATGAACTTCAGCTAAAACTGATGAGGCTTTTCTTGTCTTTTTCCCTTTCGATTTGATTCCTGTGAGTATGAATGGAGAGAAGAAAAACAGGATTTTTTTTGTGATTTTGAATCAATTTTGTCATCTTTAGAAGTAGCTTTTTTGTTAGTTTAGTTATTTCTCTTTTTGGTGGTTGTTGTTTTTGTGTAAACAAAATGTTTGAAAATAAATATTTCATTGGTTTATTTTTAATTGTCATTTTGGCTTTTCAAAAGTCAATTAGACTAATTTTAAAGTTATATTATATTATATTAATTTGATATTTTAAATAAAAACTTTAGATATTCAAAAACTATACAAAAAATATTATATATTTCAATTTTTTACATATCAATATGATCAAAAAATATATCGTAAGTCTTTAATTAAAAGTGGACGAAGATAGTACAAGAATGAATGAGACTACTATATCTTAATCCCAAATTTCGAGTTTGAGTTGGAGTTCTAATTCTAAAGGCATAATACATATATTGGACCCTAAGTTTGATTTCAAATTTTAACTTTGACCTCCAACTTTCATAGTGCACAAACAAACACTTTAACTATCCAACTTTTAAATAAATAACACGCGATTTTTGCAGCCAAAGAGCGTGAAATGCAAACACTCCAACGTGTATTAGTGAGCCACTCAATGACTGCCAACTAATTAAATATTTTACACGTCGATTTTAGAACTAAAAAAATCAAAATTAATTTCAATTTATATACAAGGATAAAGGTAAAAACAAATTCATTTCACTCGATTGTCTCTCAAAAGTTTAAAACCCTAGCTAGGGTAAACAACCAAAATCTGGTGAATCAAAGGGGAAAATCTTGGTTTGAAAGAGGAGGAAAAAAAATGAGATTTTGATTTGAAAATATAAAGATATATATAAAAGGGATTCATTAAGGGTATAGTTGTTATTTCAACATTTTTTTACCGTTGTATGCCTCAAAAATTATTCCTAACGCGCGCAGAATAAGTGCACATCACGTGTTTTGCTAGGTAAGGCTCGCGTGTTTATTCATTTAAAAATTAGATAGTTAAAATACTTATTTGTGCACTATAATAATTTGAGGTCAAAATTAAAATTTGAAGTCAAGTTTAGGATCCATGTATTATGTCAATTCTAAATATAGAAAAATCATTAATTGGGGTGTGACAGCTAAATTTGATCATAAATTTCATTATCACATGACATACATATCACCTACTATAATGAGCAAATTAGTTGATTGTCTATTACTAATATTTTTGTTATTTTCTAGTACTTAATTCCTTTAAGACTCATTTTTCTTCTTCATCTATCAACCCTTTTTCTTTCATTTTGCTTGTATTTGGATATGTGAGTTGGGATCATAATTTTCAGTATTAAATTTTTAAAATACATTTTTTAATTTAGTTTTAGATGATATTTATGTCTTTTAATTTTTGTATGCATAAATAGATACTTAAATTTATAAAAAGTTAAACACGTTGACATACACGTCTTACGTGAAAATTCACGTAAAATACATTCAAATTGATTTGTTTTATGTCACGTGATGGAGTTAATTTTGTGAAGCTTACATCTTCACTGTACTTCTAAACACGCCTAACGTTCGAGGACCGATTGTACTTTCTAAACACGCCTAACGTCTAATGCTCGACTAAAAGTTCTTAGGCTAATTATGTACCAAATTCCCTAGTTATATCGTTGACCTGCGTAATTCTCTAATAAATGAATGATGATTAAAAGTTTTTTCGTAATATATAATCGAATTTTACATCTTCACTTATCATTGTTATTCAAATTTTTGTTATCTATCTCAAAATTATCATATTTTATTATTTCTATATTTGAAAGTAATTTTGTTTTTTATTTAGGCATAATACAAAAATATGTCTTTTAACTTGGTCTCATTTTACATTTATGCCCTTGAACTTTGAGCTTGCACAAGTAGACACTTAAACTTGTATAAGGTTGAACAAATAAATACACACGTCCTACCTGACATCCTACATGGTAATTTGCATCATACGTGACTTCCTGCATGTATTATGCCACATAGGACTCATATGTCGACTTGTTCAACTTTATACAAGTTTAAGCATCTACTTGTGCACACCCAAAGTTAAAGGACATAAATGTAAAATGAAGCCATGTTAAATGACACATTTATGTATTATGCCTTTTTATTTATGAAGGAGTGATGTTTTAATTATAATACTAATAAAGTTTTTTGATTATTTTCTTTTTAGTAAGGCAAATTACATAGTATGATAGTAAACTATTTTAAGAAATTGTAATTCTATTTGTATCCACTAATAACTTTGATATCATCGCATTATTTATACTTGTAAAACGATGTTTTAAGTTTTTTTTTTTCTAGGACTTACGCTTCATGACTCGGGGCTTACACCTTGCTCTGTACCAAGTATAACACCTCGCATCGCCTCACGCCCCTGCCTTTTAAAATACAGATCCAAATGTACTGTCTGAATAAAGAAACTGAATTCAGCCAGTCATCCCACCTTATCTCATCAAGCTTGGTGTTATTTTATCCCACCTCTCGGTTCAGATAAATTAGTTCAAAGAATTATAATCTCGAAATAACTCAAGTCCAAGGATTATTACATGAGCTGATATGCTACTCTATAGTGTCTAGTTACACTGTATTTACACCAGCAGTGTATTATTCACAAGAAAGAATGTTCTTTAACAGACTGAATCAAATCAACTTTTATGTACTGTATATACTATTTTTTACAGGGTTGATCTAGATTGCACATCGAAACGAATGCAATCATATACCAAAATAGGCAAAATAACGCGTTTATACCAGCCAAACGATCATTGTTTTTGTGCGGAAAACATGATAAAAGAGCTCTGAACTTTACTGGTATAGTTGATGAGACCACAGCTTGTCACCAAGTCTTCAATCTCCTCTTGAGTAAAATAGCTGTACGTCCGTAGAGCACTCTGCGATCAAAAAGGAAGTTTACTTTCATATCTACTTGACAGAAACGATTATCTATCTATCAGATACGAGCCTTTTTTTCCGATGTTCTCATGGCCATAGATTTTTAGAGTATAATCACGAGATGGAAAATGAAATTTACCTGCTCCAAAGCCCTGAATATCGTAGGAGCTGAAGGATTGACTCGAAGAAATGTAGTACCAACAAATACACCCCCACTATGCAAAATCCGGTTAATTTCAGCAATCTGGCGAACAAATAACAGCATTACCAATTGTAAACTCAATTTCATTCATTGAACTTGAGAGTGACATAAGTCATCAAACTTTAGCAAGCAGCAAAGAATTCAAATAAAATCAAGCGGCAGTATTGATACAGGTAGCTCGTTAAGATCTTTCTGTTAGTCCTTTTAGTGTGGTAAGAGACGTAAATGTTAGTGTAGGGATAAGTGTTTGATCCAGAGAACCTCTAGTCTTAGAGAACGCCTAATTAACCTAAAAAGGCAAACTATTAACCATTATTGGGATGGAACGGTCCGGATAGAGCAGAATGGATATAGAGAACTTGTACGGCTGACCTCGACTAGTTTGAGATTGATAAATAGTTCACTGTTAAGTCATGAATTAAAGGATCATTTGCCCAGGAAAGATTAAAATTTGAAGAGCTTACTGCATTGGACGGAGATGGCCAACAATGCAAGGCAGCACCAGCATGCACAGCATCAATAGATCCGGAGGGAAAAGGTAATCTGGAAACATCTGCCCTTACAAGAGCTAGATTGCTGCAAATTTATATAGAAATAGAAATTCAAATCTTTCTGGTCTAAAAAGACAATTTCCGACTAATGAGATTTCAACAACTTGATATCCTATATTAGATAGAAAATCACTTACGAGCTTATGATACTCTCGTCATTCTTGATGAAATCATAACACTGGCGAAGCATGTTTTCAGAAAAGTCAAGTGCAATGACTCTTGAGTAGGCCCCAGATTTGGCAAATTTCCTGGAAAACAATCCACTACCGCAGCTAACGTCAACAAGAACACCACCTTCAGCAACTTTAAAGTATTCTTGAGCCATCTTAAACTGCATTTAATATCAAAAGGACAATCACGCAGCCGTGAGCCATCACTGAACTATATCTAGCCATGAAACTTCGAATACAGGATAAATTATAAGTTTCACTCTTTTCCTTGATGTTATGGCTATATAGTCAAGGAGGTTCTCCATATAATGAAATCAATTGAGTTTTCATATTTTGAATCCATGAACAAATTCTTCAATTATCATATATTGACATATTAGGTGGTCAGTTTATGGTTATGGAAAGCGGTTTTCAGTTAGTTTATACATTAGGAAGGAACCATAATTTTATTTTTATCAGTGTGAAAATGTGTCTGTGATATGCTCCTTCACCGTTCAAGAAATCACCATATGCTTGGTGACCTTACACCATATGCTTTAGTCTGTCGCAGAGATGGAGAGTATGTTGGCGCGTTGCATTCTTGCCACTAGATCAAGGTACTGGGGGAAAAAATTCAAAACCTATTCGAATACTAATTCGAGTTTCACAATTTTGCACAATTACTTTAAAGTTTTTACTCTATGAGTGCCATACTATAGCTACATTTTCTTGATCTCAAAATTAGTCAAACTAATTGGAGACGAAAGATGTAAAATAAAAACTCTAAAGCTTTTGTCTATAGATATTACATAATCCTTTGAGAGAAGAGGCATTGATTAAGAGGCAAACAACCTCTCATGTCCAAATTTTCTCCAACATGGAAAAGTTATTAGGTAAGAAACAACGATTATATATGTAGGAAGATGAAAGAGCGTAGCTACTTTTCGATTAATATTTAGTTATCCAACCCATAAAGCTACTAAGATACATCTAATCTGAGCAATAAATTTTTTTACCTCTTCATCAGGACCAGGAAAACCACTTAGGTTAAAATTTTGACGCCAGCCTCTCTCATACAAGAATGAAACAATTGGACTCCTACAAAAGGGTAAGAGCAGCAGATATTAGAAATAAACATTTGGAAAATAAAAAAAGAAAGAAAGAAAAGAAGTTAGATGATGCCTAAAAATCTTTTATTACAAGCTTTTACTTGATGCATCAGGAGTCCAATGAAAACGGAAGCCAGGCGAAAAAAACAGCTCGAAAACAGATCAAGAGAATTTTCAGCACTTTATTTGGAGAGATACTTACAGGAAAAAAGAAGAAATGCTTAATTTAGTCAAGCAATGACATGAATGTTGAAACATCGCTAATACCTGAATAGTTCACTCCGAGCTGGTTTAACTTCATTGTATTGTTTTGTTCCAGAAGTAACAGTGAGATCAAGGTAGAGATCTTTGCTTGAATATGATTTGTTACATTTTTTGCATTTGAAGCCCGATCTGTAGATTGCAGGTCTGCAAGTTTTAAATTCTAAGTCAAAACAACAATAACGACTCACCTCGAGTCACTGTTATTTTCTATCTGAAAAACTAAACTCACACATTAAATCCTGAAGGCCCTTTTCTTATAAGAGGTTCGTAACAAATTGGGCAAGCAAACAATTCAGCTTCTGTAGCATCCTGAGCTGGAGTTCTTAATTCCTGAACAAGAAAGGAGTAAAATTATACATAAACTGAAAACAAAAGGTAATGCATCACCTAACCACATTAAGTTTTAAACTTTAAGCGAATGAATAAAGGAGAGAACGACTATTCGGCAAAACGTAACATTTGATACGATCCTATGCATCAACGAAGAAGAGCAAAGAAATATAGCTATGACCAGTTTCTTGATTTAACAAGTGTTGAGCCATAAAACAAGATAAATACTTCAATTTAAAGGCTTATACACATTATAATCTAACATTATCCGACATTCAATTGAAGTCAACACACACATCACAAAAACTTAGCACCCAAATTCAAATTATGGTTACGATTAGCTAATATTTCATGAATGAAGCAGCAACAGCCAAAAATCATTTGGTACATCATCAGTCTATCTACGGTCCAATAATTTAAGCAGAACAACAACAACAACCAAGTGTAATCCGACAAAGTGGGGTTTGAGGAATTTAAGCAGAACAATAAAACCAAAATTTAAATTATGGTTACGATTAGCTAAGAATTACATGAATGTAGCAGCAATAGCCGAAAATCATTCTGTACATCATCAGTCTATCTATGGTCCAACAATTTAAGCAGGACAACAACCACCTAGTATAATCCCACAAAGTGAGGCCTAGAGAATTTAAGCATAAAACCAAAGTTAAACAAGAACCCCACAAAAATAACAAACACCAATGCACCCAAGAGTATGTGTCCCAGTGGTGTGGTTGAGAATCATGATCAAATCCCAATAGAGAAAAGAACACTAGGTGATTTCTTCCATGTATTTGGCCTACGTGGATAGAGTTACCTGGTACATATAGCTAGTGGAAGCGCGGGATAGCTAGCTGATTCAGACACCACGGTTATCAAAATATATGAAAATAACAAACACCAATAGAATGTGTGATGCTCAAAAAGAGACTCATATTGATAAATTCAAGTTCCAATTTTTGATTCACAAGAACATCAAAATATAATCACTACAGTGAAAAGAAAAAAAAAGTTTGAAACTTTTCCAATTCCAAAAATTACCGGTTCTACAGCAATTGCAGAGGTAGCCCTGATTCTTGAAGTGAACCCATTTGAGGAAAACCTTGCAGGAACACGAATTCTTGAATTCAAAGAAACCCCATGATGTTTTGGAACCACAGAACGATGATGATTCAAAGAAACTGTAGCAGTAGCAGTAGCAGTAGCCATTGATGAACTTCAGCTAAAACTGATGAGGGCTTTCTTGTCTTTTTCCCTTTCGATTTGATTCTCTGCGAGTGTAGAGATATATAAACAAGCCTATATATATGGGTGTTTTCACAATGGAGAGAAGAAAAGGAGGAATTTTTTTGTGATTTTGATTCATTTTTGTCGTCACCAAAGTTAGCTCTTTTGTTTGAGGATCAATATTGGCCACGCCATGTTTTTTTTTTTTTTGTACTCTCGAGGGTCTTTTGCCAAAGGTATTGGAAAAATAATACGACATCATTTGATAACGTGTATAAAAATAATATTGGATAGAATGTGTTAGAGATTATTTTTTATGTCATGCTTAGTTTAATGTATTATACTCCTTATATAATTGAATACACTTTAGTTTTGAGAAATGAAAAATGTCAGGGATTGAGGGATAGTTATGTTATTAGTCAATTTGATGCATATGTTAGATTCTCAATCATATATTCATATTTTATGGGTCTTATCACCTTCTGAACGGTTTAAAAATAAAATTATTATCTTTCTAATTGCTTATTTCGCAAAGTGAATGTGTTTCACTCTTTGTGAGAGAGTGAGTAGCAAAAACAAATATTACTAAAAGTTTATTTTTAATTATTTTCATAAATATATGTATTTTTATTTATTTTTTCTTCTCCAAAACAATATAGGCCTCCACCATTCACCAACCTTAAACAAGCATCACCGTCTCGTTGTTGTTGCCCATATTTTCTCCAAATCAATCTTTATAAAAAAAAATTAGGATTGAAAAATTGGTTAAAGATGAAGGAGGAAAAAAAATCTGAAAAAATAATAATTAACTAGTTAAATACACGTGTCAAGTGTGTGTTTCACTATAAGACATATATTTGGTTATGACGTTTTAAGGGGTTGTATATTTCACTTTTAAATATTGTATGAGTCTGTAATTGAGAATCCAACAATAGGTTAGGGAGGCTTTTGGCCATTTTCTCTCTTTTTTAAACCTATTAACTTTTAATTTTTTAAAACATCAGTACTCAAAGTTCATTATTGATTTCCTAGATTGGCATCGAATTGATCCATTAAAAGATAAAGTGACGTTTAATAAAGGAAATTGATCTCAAAACTTATAATTAAGGATAAAAGAATACAAATCATACCTCAAAAATAAATTCCTATTGTCTAAGATATATTGTTGTAACTTCAATCCACAACTAAGGAAATTCATTTTTCCTCTGATGGATCAAAAAAAAATTCAGACATTCAAACAACAGAAAATGATTTATTATTTTAAAAAAAATCAAAATTAAAAATGACTTTTACCACACTAAAAATATACAAAATACTTAATAAGACGGAAAACCAAAGATATATAGTTTTAGCTTTTGCCCACAAATGAAGAAAGTTAGTTTTCCATCAGATGAAAAATATTTTTAGACAAGCAACAAAAACTTATTTACATCAAAAAATGACTTTTATCGCAATAAAATTTTCAAAATACTTAATAGTAAAACCAACTTAGAATTTTTAACTTTTAGCTTTATAAATCACTTTTAAAAAGTCAATCCAAACACTTCTTCCTATATAAAAAAAAATCTCAAAAAATAACTTCTATCTCAACAAAATATCCAAAAGACTTAATAGAGAACTGAGGAAAGTCAAAGATATATAGTTATAACTTCGGCCCACAATTGAGGAAAGTCAGTTTGTCTCCCCATTTGATGAAAAATATTTAAATAACAAACGACCTACTCTAAAAAAAATCCGAAAAATAACTTTTAGAAGCAACAAATTATACGAAATATTTAATAGGACTAATTATTAGGACTTAGCCTAACATAATCTGATTGCAAGTATGGTTGAAACCATTCTTCATAGAAACTCTTCTTTCTTCTATTTTTGCACCCAATGTCTTTGCACAATTGATCATTGTACCATATGTGTAGTGCTGCAATACAAGTCCTTTTGTACTCTTTTCCACCATATGTTTTCATGTAATCTTCCCACTTTTGTATCTCATTTTCCATCTCTTTTATGCTTGGCAACTTGAATGTTTCATCAAGAAAATGTGCTAACCATTGGCACCTCATCTCAGAGGTGTGGAGATTTGTTATGCTCCCTGAGTATCCAATTATTGCTAGGTTTGGTATTCTTGGATGTATTATGTGCCTGCCAAACATAGTGTTAATCTACAAGTAGAGTTTGGAGATGATAGGATGTACGTGGACCTTAGGTTGAGACCCTCGGCTTAAATAACAAGATGTGAACAAACAAAAGAAACAACAAGTAGTATTGGAAATTGAAGAATAAACTACTACGCGAATATTAACATAGATGCCAAGATTTTGCAAAAAGAAAAAAAGAAAGGGAAATTATATCATGAACATGGATCTTATTACTATGACTACAACAACATATTCAGTGTAATTCTATAAGTGGGGTTTAGAGAAGATAGAGACAAGGTTGTGACCTTCAGCTCAAAAGAAGTGAAATTAAAGCATGACTGAAAAGAAAATAACAATAACAAAAACATTATCAATAGCCCCAAAGTATAACTAGGGCTACAACAACAAGGGGTAATTTTATAACTTTTAAACATTTCCATAATGTAGGTGTAAATTTGGAATTTTTCAACTTTATTATACTTTCTCCTTGTGGGAGTGTTTTTTTTTTCTTTCAATAGCACTAAGCTAGTAACTTATTAAACTACTCTAGACCTTATTACACGATTCAGAAAACATTCATGCATGTGATGCAAGTGAATGTCTACGAAAAGACAAGAGAAAGTACTAGAAGTATGTGTACCTGTAAAGAGGAATAATTGAGTTTGGTGATCCCACTATGTGATTTTGAAACTTTTTTGAGGAAAACATATTCTTCAATTTTTCTTGACCTTTATATCCAGTAGCAAAGATAACAAGGTCAGCTTTTATTGGCTTATCAACTTCTCCATCAAGAATTAACCCTTGTTTGATGAAAGAAAAATGTTGTATTTTCTTTAAAACAATGCTTCCTTCTTCAACTTTGCCATAGAAATTATCAGGCAATAAAAAGGACTTGCAAGAAGACATGTCTTGAAGAAAGCTTTGTTTTGGTACCATGTTGTATTTCTTCAATGGTAACTTCCATGTAATATAACTCTCCACAAATTTTGAGAAACCCCATCTCTGAAATTAATAATATATTGTTCAATTAATAAAGCAAATAGTATCATACAAATGAATAATTACTTATATTATTTCAATTTATGTGATACACCAGATGTCTGCTTACGTACACATCAAACTAATGGATGCATGACACATATGTTGAAATATACACTATTGTTATTGATTAATCACTTAACCACGGTAAGATTTCATTAGTTTGGAGTAAACACTCTTTTTGGGTAAGTATTTACCCTTTGACTAGACTAGGAATTTAAGGAAGAAAGCTATTTTTAAAAAAACACTTGTGATTTCATAAAATTCATAGATATTTGTGTAACTGTAAAAATTTCAATGAAGATAAAATGAGAAGTTTACATTCAATTTTTTTTTAAAAAATATATAAGAAAATGTCAATTTTTTGGGTAAATACTAAAAAGAAAAATATATAATATAAATTGAGACAAAAAAATAACTTTTTTATTCCAATTAGTGTTCTATATGACAGGTTAAAAACCACAAAATTCAATAAACGCATTTTCAAACATTATAAATATCATTAGTTTAAAGATACATCACATCACATAAAAAAAATCTTATTTTCTTAAATTTCCTATAAAATCAAATTAACACACATAAAATAAAACAGAAATATAATATATTTTTTTCTTCAATATAATGAATTTCAAGAAACTTTACCACAGGAGCAAGTAGAGAGGCCACCACACTATATATAATGTTTTGGCCGGGCTTGTGAACCAAGAGCTCTGAAAATCGACTACCATATAAATTTCCAAGAGTAACTCCCCACCAAAAGCATCCACTAGGGAGTGCCCATGGTATTGTTCTTTGTACCAATGTACAAGGAATTTCAGGACCTAAGTTTTATGATCACGTTAAAAATTATTAATATTATCAGTATACATAACTTAAATGTTATCATCAAATATAATTACGTTATTTCTTACCATTAGCATTCGCGCATTCAACCGCGATATCTATAGCTGATTTTTGAGAACCAATAACTGCGACTTTCTTTCCTTTAATAAGTTCTCTAGCACTTTCATTATCCATGGCTGAGAAATCCATAGAATGTATCACTTTTCCGGCGAAAATGTCCGGTCCTTCACCAAGAGGAAACTCCGGCATATTTGCTAAACCACTATACCTTCCGATGCATAGAATCAAAAACTCGACTTCATATTCCTGAAACGAATACAACAGAATAAAAGTTAAATTTTATACACTGATAGTAACAGATCAAATGTGTTAAAGCTCTTGTTCATTAATATTCTATCCCATATAATATACTTCTAAATATTAAAGTTGTTAGAAAAATATTTTTTGTATGATTTTCATGATGATATGTGTTGGTTGAGGTTGTAATTGATGGTAATGTTGGTTGATTGTGACGATGATTGAGGAAGTAAGTAGGGGTAATGATAAACTTTCCTTAGTGTGGTTATAAATGGTGCTAGGTGATGGGAATGGTGACAACTATAATAACCTTTGTATATCAATTAGAAAAAAATATACATTGAATCTGATTATACCTGAATGGTGAAGTCTTTATGTTGTACTAAAAATAATCAAAGAATATACCATTCATGTACAATATATATAATCATATAAATTATTATATAACAATCTATTTACACCAATTACGGAAAAAGTAAATAGTGAAGCTGATCATACCTGAATGGTGAAATCCTTATATTATACTTAAAATAACCGACAAATATATAATACATGTATAATATACATAACCATGTAAATTAATATTTTATAATAATTTATGTACTCTAATTACGCAAAAAAGTAAACAGTAAAGTTGATCGTACCTGAGTGGTGAAGTCCTCATGTTGCACCAAGATTTGCCATTTCCCCTCAGAGCCAAATGCATTCCCATTTCCACTCCAAAACTCCCAAGAATCCATTTCATCACCACAAACTCCAACATAATTAATCCCAATAACTTTAGTATTCAATTGAATATATCCCATTAACCCAAAATGCTTTGCATAATCTTCAACATACTTCAAAACTTCTTTGTTATGAGGGTACCTTCCTCTAACACTTTTAGGCCATGGAAAATCAGTAAATTCAAATGTCCTTTTTGGACTTTGTAGCCTTGTTGATTCAATTGTTTGTGTCCAAACACCACCAATTGCATTTGAAGCTTCAAAAACTATAGGAATTAAACCTTTTTCTAATGTATATTTGCATGCTAAAAGACCACTAATTCCACCTCCAATAATTCCTACTCTTTTTTCCTCCATGATGAAACAATTTTTGGTGTTGTTGTTCTTCAAGAGACTGAAAATAAAAGGATATATGAAAATTTATAGATAATTAATATAATTAATTAATAGGAGAATATTAGTGTTTTTTTTAAAATTTAATTTAGTTGTTGCTTGACTTCATCTTGATGTGTTGTAATGCCAAGATAAACGTGAAATAAAATATTTGCACGAGCCAACTATACTATTAATATATATTGTGAGATGTTTATGTAGTTGTCATTTTTTTTATAAAAACATTTAATTATAACAATAAAGTTAAAAAGAAAAATGTGAAATAAAATTTTTGCAAGGATTTTTGAAGTTCATACATTTGTCTATCTATGTCACTAATACAATCAGATCATCCTATAAAGACATTTAACTATAATAACCAAGTCAAGAAAAATATGAATTAAAAAAATTACACGGTTTTTTAAAGACGGAATGACCTAGAAGACCTTTGTATTTACTCTGTTTGTCACTTGAATCCTTATAGTTAAGACATTAGCAATTGAACCTTTAAACTCACTAAAACACAACATTTTATCATTTTTTTCTCGTCAATTAACTAATCAACCTAGTCCACCGATTTTGATAGATTGAATCGATCAATTTTTTTTTTATCTATCCAGACGTTTTCATTCGAGTTTTGATTAGTTATCCTCTTAAAATCGATCTTTTATGACTACCAACATTTTATCAACTCATCCTTTTAAAATCGATCTTTTATACCAAACAACCTTTTATACCATCCTTTTCATTTGATTTTTATTAGTTATCTTTTAAAAATCCTTTTTGTTCGATTTTTGACTAGTTATCCATTAAATTTGATTGGATCGATCGATCGATCCACTGATAATAGTCATGTTTTTAGCAATCTATAGAAAAGAAAGGATAAACATGAAAAACTATTTAACAATAATAAAATTTTAAGAAGTAAAAGAGCAAAAATGAAAATAAAAAGGCATGGGATAAATGGTTACCTGGGTAAGAAGTTCTATTCTAGACTGATATATATATCCATGCTAACTTCTTGAAAGAAATAAAACTTTATATTTAAGAACCAATAGACCTTTATATACGTTAACAAAAATTAGATATTAGGAGTTACAAACAATGTGGTACAAAGAACCAATTAAAAGACAAAATTTGAATATATGGTCAAATTAGTTAATATGTTTAAGTATAATCCAAACTTGATTGGAGTAAGTATCTACTAATAAGCTTACCCAAAAATAAAAATAAGTATCTATTAATAATACTTCAAGATTAAAAATATTTCCTTATCTACACAATTAATGTTTTAAAAGCAAATCCAAGAAATTAAATGAAATAATTCATTTTTGGACATTAATTTAATATAAAATAAGGTAATATATAATATTGAATTAATTTTCGGACATTGATTTAATATTAAATAAGAAATTCCTTGGATACAATATAATATATATTAAGCTAGCGTTTGACCATAGTTTTTCGAATATCTTTGACAAGTCATTTCTGGGTGAAGTTTGACCAGCCATAAATTTTGGGAGAAATATTTGATTTAAAAAATAAATGATTTATAACCCTAAGTTTGTATTTATCATTGTATGATGAATATGTTTCATGAAAAGTCATGACAAGGAACACAATTGATATGAATATGAAGAAGAAAAATACTATTATTATTACTACTTGTGATTGGAAGTGACTTCGGAGATCAAGCTCGGATAAAAACTATTTAAAATATATATATATAATTGTATAAATTTTGTACAATGAACCATAACTAAATTCAGTTCAAAACTATAAATGACGGATGTTTTATAAAATATAAAAGTTTGGGATAATTTTTAAATTTTTAAAAGTTCCCAACTAATAGAATTTTGTCCAAATAATAGAATAGTATTTGGAAATTTGGATTGTTTGCAAAAAATATACTTGCCAAATAATGGCAAAGCGTATGTCAGACAATATTTGCCAAGTTTTTTCCCAAATATTTTTGAAAATATTTATGGTCAAACAAATATATATCAATTTATTTTTGGAATATTATTTACATAAATTATTTAATATTAAATCAATTTCCAAAAATGATACAATATAATAGATATTAATATAGTATCAATTCATTTTTGGACAATGATTTAATATTTACGGGGATCCATTATTTCACTCCAAAAATGAAAATGATATTATTTTTCAAATTCAAAAGATTAAAAGGTTAGTGAGATTTCTACATTGGGCATTTACATCAAATGAAATAATTCAATTTTAGCAATAAAAATTAAACTAAAATACATAACAACTAGCCATGATTTTAATTTATAAATGTGCGTATTGCATTTGTTATTTTGATGTAAGCATAGCATATAAATATTGTTTCCCCCTTTAAAGTCAATCAATGTATTATTGTTTGTATTATCGCCAAAGAAAATCAACCCCAATTAAGTAAGACAAATTTATATTCAGGATTCAAATCTAAAATTTATAATGAAAAATAAAAATAAAAAGAAATCCTGATGCAATTTATCAAATTAAAATAAAGGATTGAAAAATACTCTACTTAATTATTATTCTGTTACAATTCGTGTTAGTCCATTCACATAATATGTACATATTCTTTTAACACACAAAATTTTTTTTGAAGTGAATATCAAAAAATATCTTCATTCAAACATGAATATTATTTAGAAAACATATAAATTAGATTTACCGGAAATAGTATCTCTTGAAATATAACTCCATCCCTCAATTTTGCAATTTTCTCCTATATTATTTTCAAACACGAGAAAATTTTAATGTAAATAATGAATATAAAAAATTGCAACATCAAAAATTATATCAGACATCATAATATATTACATAATAGAAATTACACGTCAAAAAATTATATCAGACAACATAAATAGCGCAAAAATAGAGCAAACTGCAAAATGCTCACCTCCTAAAATGAGTTTCTATCAAATTTTTCTGTTAAATTTACAAACCAGGCTTTTTTTAAAATAATATATTTGACAAAAAGATTAAATGTGCTCACATTTTGACAAATTTAAAAAGTCGAAAAATACTTAAATGTATTTTTAAAAAGGCATAATATATAATTAGGCGTCTTAATTTGATCTTAACTGATAATTAAACACTTTCAATTTTGAAAATATGCGTCTAGACACCTCAACTCATCTCGAAATATTGTCTCAGTTGAACATTCCAACTAACAAAATAATCATCTAGACACCTCCAAATTTTATGTGTAATGTCCGTATCGAGTGTGCCACGAGACACAATAGAGATCACTAGTTGAGATGTCTAGATGTGCATGTTTTCTCAAAGTTTGAGTGTTTAACGGTCAATTAAGGTCAATTTAAGATGTCTATCCATGTATAATAATGTCTTTTTAAAACTATAGGCATAATACATAAATAGATACTTAAACTTGACAGTTCAACTCACAAAATGATCATTTAGACATTTTCAAAATTTATTTGTCATATCAACGAATATCTACTATATACAACTAGGACAAATTAAAATATCTAAATAACATACATTCTCAAAATTTGAATGTGTTTAGCTATCCATTGAAATTAAATTAAAATACCTTATCTATGCAGTATATCTTTTTAAAACTATTTTACACCTGGCCAAAATATGATTCCTACATATCTTACCTGCCATTGGAGAAAAATATACTATTGAATCATATGAAAGGAACTCTTTTATTTTATTTTTAACAATGTCAAATTTAGTTTGTGGGCAATAATATAAATTTTCCCCAATTTAATTAATCCCACATGCCGGCCTTAGGGTACTTTGCTAATTAAGAAATAATAATCAAATTAAGGAGGAATATATTATCTTAGTTTAAATCAATATATTACGATTTATTAGTATATACATTTTTATCGTTAGTGTAAGAGATTTTTATTTCATCAGTAACTTTTACATGTTATAAAAAATGATTTATACGTGCTATTTTTTTTAAGATTATAAATCTCATATTTTAAAAAGATTTAGGTGCTGAGACGTTTTGATAAAAATGAATAACTTAATAAACTTGATATATTATTGGTAGAATATAATCCATGTTAGTGATAGCCAAATTAATAATTAATAATTAGAAGAAGATCTTTAGACATGGTCACAAGTAATCCTTGACTTTTTCCTAATTCTCCTTATCATTTAATGAGATAATGTTATTTTTAAATTCTCTTTTAACATGGGATATTATTAGAAACACATATTTTTTTGGTGAAAAATTCCATTGGAGATCTCAAAAGCCATCGAAAACAGTTTATGCAACACAATAGGAGATCGTTAGACTGTAGCTTTACGCGAAGAAAGAAACTAATCAATTTTTAGAGAGAAATTTATTGGAAAAATAAAACACATATAGAAAACAAATGATCATTGATTACAATGGATAAATAAATAGAAAAGAAAAAGTAGAAACTCCACTTACCTAGTAAAGGAGATGAATGAATCACATGAAGATCAAAACACCCAATGATTAAATGAACAAATATTAATTGAAACTTAATTAGCTTGTGGAAATATATAACTTGAAGCATTTTTAATTAAGCCTATCTCCCCAAATATAATTAAAATGGCCGGCCTTAGGTTACTTTAATTTTCTTAGGAAGACATTTTCTAAGTTTAAATCGGCAATATATTAGCTCTAGTAGAATTTTTTTTTCTATCGGAAATAGTTTTTCTATCCTTACAAGATAAGAATAAAATCTACGTACACACTAACTTCTCTAAATTTTATTAGTGAAAGCATACTGAATTTGTTGTTATTATAGATATTCTTTTTTGTTTCTTCTTAAATGTGTTCGATACTTGTGTTGAATTTCTGACTAATTCGAATTCACTCTTATAAGACTTACTGACGAGGAAGTGCTCCCTACGCTCCAACCCAAGAACTCTGTTTTACCGTGGAGCATTGATAGAGCCATCTTTTACACTGCTTCATCAAAAAATTGCATTGCATAAATAGGTTGTTTTTTAAATTTATAAATATATATTACTGAAAATTTTAATTCCGTCCCTAAGGCATTGAAATCTTATTCACCTCATCATAGTAATAGATGATAACTCTAGTATTATTATTCTATCTAAACTAGGTTCACATTATCATGTAGTTTCTCTTGCTTTATATTTGAAATCCATAACACTGTTATGAATTTAAAAAAATTACAATAATAATCCTGAGTTCTTCGCTTGTTTAAGTTTGAAATCCACAATACTATTATATAATATTTTCCCATTAAAAATGGTTATTTTTCAAATTGGTCCAAAAAGTAGCCAGCCCATACAATATTTACAATTTTGCCCAAAATAGCCAAAATATGGATATAAGCACTTTTAAACACAAGGCTAGAATAAAAAGGTGATAAATTAAAAAGATCAAACAACTATAATTTCAACTATCCAAAAAAAACAAATAATCATTTCTTGTTTATCCATGGCTTCAACAAGACCATTACACACACTTTCTTCTACACTTAAACAAACAATTCCTTCTTTGGTTCCATTTATTAATAATTCACACAAATCCAATTCAATTTCTTTCACTTTTTATTCTTCTTCTTCTTCTTTGAGACAAGTTTCTACCTTTGTATCATTTAATCCTTCTGGAAATTTTGACCTCTCCCTTTATGATGACCAAGAAAGTAAGCACATCCTACACTTTCATTTTTACATACATATCACAATTGAAATTTGAAGTTTTTAGGTTCTGAATCTTGACATTCGTTCATTATTAAGTTTGCAGTTAAATATTTAATAAATTTTCTAATATAGATATAAGGTTTAAGTAAAAGCTACAAAGTTTATTGAAATACATTATCTTATGATGTTATTGACATAACAAATGTTGTTTCTCATCTATCTCTTTAAAAAAATTCAATTGAATGATGTCCATATGTTATTATTCTGAATGGATAAGGTTAACTTACATATAATTGGTTAATTCGTCGGTTCAATTCTTATTGAATATTCAACTATGAAATAATTTTATTTGTCTGTTAAGTATCTCTTATTTGATATTTTCCCATTTCATTAAAATAATAAAATGTCGTTCCTAGTCTATTTCTTTTATTTCTTCAAGTTTTCATGTTCTAATTGATCAATGTCCATAATCCATATGTTCTTGTTTTGGAAGGATAAGATTGGCTCATACTTGATTAATTCGTCGATTCAATTCCTACTAAATATGCACAACAATAAAGTTAACTTTATTTAGCACTTAAGTTAGGGCGGAGTTAGAGTAACGCATATAAATTCTATAAATTCAATAATAATAAACTTTAAATTTTGACTTCGATTTTTTAACAGATAGAGAAGTAGCACCTCCACCAATGCCACCATCAGAAGGTAGATATGAAGTTGTAATAGATAATGACATCATTCAACATCTTGATTTATCCCCATTTCAGAATGCCACTGGAATTTCATCACCCTTATCTGGTAACTATCCACTAATTATTATTTTCTTCGTTTTAATTTATGTTATTTAATTAAAAGTTCGAGAGTTAATCGATTTTTTCTTTATGTATGCCTGTTAAATATTTTAATAATTATTATAATCTATAGTATTTTTAAAGTAATTTTCAAATAATAATTAACATATAATTACAAGTTAAAATTTACTACTCCACTAGAGTGTGAGAATCAAGTCTAAAAATGGATATTTTTTTTCTTACATTCAAAGTGAATGAAACCTTTATCTCACATGGTTTTTAAATAGTAAAAGAAAAATGAATCTATTTTTTCTCTTTTTTTATTACTTTCATTTCATTGTATATGTATAAAATCGAATTCATTCGATTTCTAAGAAGGACTACTAATCAATTTTCTAAAGGCAATTTTTTTAAACGTTAAAACGAGAAATTTAATAAAAACTAAACATGGTATACGTAGAGAAAAATACAATAATAGTATATTTAGTGTAATCTTAATAATTTTTTTATTGAACTTTTTTTTCATCTTTATCCAATTAAATAATTTAACATAAAATCTTATCGGATCTTTACACAAATAGCCGGACAAATTTACTGATTATTTTTATAAATTGATATACATTGATTATACATAAATATACATATGTTATATACATGCTGGCTATTATTAATTTAATCAGTCGAATGAACAACTATTTAGATTAATTCTTTTTATTGTTATTAACATTGTCTATGATTTTAATAATGTTGCAAAAAATGTAACAGCCAAGCCAAAAGAATTTATGGAAAGGACAATTGGATTTACAATAAATTACAAAAGGGAAGACAAATATGATCTTAGGGAATTATCAGAATTTCCAGATATAAGACTATGGTTTGTTAGATTAGATGCTACTTATCCATGGTTGCCAATTTTATTGGATTGGAGAGCTGGAGAACTTGCACGTTATGCAGCAATGTTGGTACCCCATCAGGTATATAATTCTTTAATTAAATTTTGTATACGTTGATAGTGTAAATAATTTTTTATATAATTACTGTATTTGAACTTGTTATATAGTCGGTATTGAATTCTTGATTAAACCAAACAAAGTAGGGCAACTATCGCTGAACAGCGGCAGAATCATATTGTTCGGTAATTCAAACCATGCAGATTTTGTATATATAATGTTATGTTTAGACGAATTCCCTTGCGCCTCCTAGCTCCATCCCTTTGTTGTTGGGTCCCTAGGATGAGATTGTCCTTTATTATACGTAATTTTATCTTGTATTTTTTTCAAGATACAGTTTCCACCGTAAGAGGAGCTACCTTTTTTAAAAGGGAAGTCAATCGATCGACATCCCTTAGCCAGAAAACAACTTTATGTAAATAGATCATTCTTTTTGGTCCTTCTATATACATACTATATACATTATATTTCTTTGGGTTTACTTCTTAACATTTTAACTACTTTTAGTGAAAATTCTGACTCCACCACTACTTTCTACATATGACATTCTGATCACATGCAACCTTTTTTTAATTCATACTTTTTTTTTTGACATTTTTCTTTTTAAATCTTAAAATCTTTCTTTGTTTTGTCAGATGAGTATGAAAATGGGAGTAGTATTCAATCCAGAGGCATTGGAATTGTTTGTGATGAATAAGGTGTTTGTAGTGTATTCTTGGTTGAAGCAAAATGAGATTCCAATGCCAAGGCTCAAGACAAAAGACATGGCAAGAATGCTTGGTTTTGGGATTGGTGATGAACTTTTTGACTTGATTGATAAAAATCACATTGATCCTTCATAAAAATTGAATTAATTTTTCACCAAATATTATGTACGTAGTTGTTGAATATAAAATGCTTCTTTTGTCTAGTATATTAGTTGTATTAATTAAATTCGATACAGTTCGGATTAACACATGAGTTATCTTAAAACTATGTTATTTTTCCTTTTCCCTTTGGACAATTAGTTGTTTACTTATTATATATCGAGTATACATCGATGTTAACTACATATTATATTAATTTTGTTCACGAATAGGAGTAAGATTCCTAGAGAATAGTTAATCTGATTATAGAATATGGTATTATTATCTTGTTGTTTTCTGGATTCAGCTGGTTTGTTACCTCTATCCCTCTATCTTTGCGCTATACTAGTATGTTGAGTCATGAAGTTGTTATTCCGTCGTGCCCCTTTTAAGATTTTGCTTGTTTTGAGGTTTATTGTGAGCTTTTTAATATCGAACGAGCTTGAAATATTCACATTTCAAGATTCTAAAATAGCTTTATGAATGCCCTGTTTCATCTTTCAAAAAAGGGCTAACGCAATGGCTGTCTAAGTTGGTTTCTTACTGTTTTGAGTGCCATGGTAATATGATTCAAATTTCCCTGCTATATTTGCTCATACTTTTTTTTTTTTTTTAGGTTAAGAAGGTAGACCGAATGTTTCTTTCCAACTACTGTGATAGGCTTAGGTAAATTCTAAATTTTGGTATGCCAAATGTCTCCTGTTGTTATTTAAGCTTATGTAAATTCTAAATTTTGGTATGCCAAATGTCTCCTGTTGTTATTTAAGCTTAGGTAAATTCTAAATTTTGGTATTTTGTTGTTGTTTGGGAAATGCATTTAGAGGAGCATGTGTTGTACAAGGGAGCTAATTCTTCCTCTGCTTTGGTTTGTTTCATCAAAGTCATCTAGATTCTTGCTTACTATGAGTGTATATCGATTACATGAGAATTTTAAATTATTTACTTAGTTACAGTTTTGAGATATTGTTATGTGAATGCTAATCCATATTATCCTGTGTTTGCATGTGAAAATTCCTTTTGAGTTGTCATGGACTTTATCTCAACTCCCTGCATTTTCTAGTTGGGCTGAAACCCGACAACTTCCTTCTGAGTCGGCAAGCCTTTGGAATCAAGGAAACGGACTCCGAAAAATTGACGAACCGGAATTGGAGCTAATCCGAGATCGTATGCACCTAGTGGATACGAAAATCGAGAAATGGGCCCAAAGGCCTCTAAATTTTAGAAATTGGATTTTGTTACTTTTGGGCATAAGTCCACTTATCTAATCTTGCTAGAATTTAAGACAGGTGAAAAAATGGGCCTAAAACCCAAATAATATTTTATTTTATGTTAGTTTAGGACAGGTGCAGATAACTCAAATGAGCCAAAGGCTCAAAACGAAAATAGGCCCAAATACTGACCCAGGCGGACAAATCCAGACTTGGACCCAAATTTTCTTTCCCTATTTACTTGACTAATACTATGTGCTTATTTGTTAAAAATTAATAATAAGGTTTCAAAAGTTCAAATCCCCAAAAGACCCCCATTATGAATTAATTACTTAACTAAATTATTCATCTTTTACTTGACTAATAAACAAATAAATAAGTTTACAAAAATATTTCACTTAGAGAATATTTCAATATTTTTCTTTTGTCCCTTAAAATGGTCTTAACTATAAAAATTGTTCAATTCAAATTAAGTCAAACGAATTTAGCCAAATAATAAATTGCCGGATAATCGCATTAGCAGGTGTTCTAGATGCTTTAAAACCCTAATAAATTCCCGAATTCCTTTTAAGTTTTCATTGGATTTCTGTTTTACTCTTTTCAAAATAATAGTTTTCTTAATTTTACTTTAAAATTAAATGACGACTCTTAAAACTAGTCGAATTATATTTTTTAAATAAACAAACAAAAGGCCCAATAATTTAATGTTTGTGCCCAACCCAAAAATGAACTGAGATGAAAGCCCAATTTTTGTTCCTTGAGCTTTTGTTTAAGAAAAACTACCTAATACAATCCTACCATATTTATTAATTCTCTCTATAATTTAAAATAATTATATATTGTCTTATTAATGAATAATTTCATACCAGACAAATCTAATACACTTAGATACATATATTTTCGCTATCAGATACACTAAAATAAGAAGAGAGGTGAGCGAGAGAAGGAGAGAGGTGAGAAAGATAATTTATATATCTCAGATATATGTGAAGCACACTAGATGCTAGATACATATATTTGTGATACCATATACAAGGGGAGAGGGGAGCGAGAGAGTCAAATACATGCGAATTCACTTGGATACAATATATCTAGAATAAATTATACTTGATTTTGACCCAACATATTTGAGATACATGTATCTAGAAGTTCAAATTCTAGTAAGTTTCATAATAATGAATACTAAAGGGAAGAGAGGTAATTAAAACCTAAACTAGTGAGATTTTTTTAAAGTTTCCTTTTATTTATTTATTATTTCTTCTCTTATTTTTTAATTCTCAAAAATCCTTACTGAACATTTAATCCAATTAATTTGCTTCACATCTTTGCCCAACAACAATTTTCACCTAAAAATGAGCTGAGATAAAAAAGAAGAAAAAAAAATCTCCAAAATCTAAATATCTCAACATATGAAGGCAACCTATTGGACATTCAAGAGGCCCATTCACATGGGCTTTATGTGGCCCAAAATAGTGCCCTTCCCAATGCTGTTACCGCTAGCATGCATATTATAAAATAGATGGGAGAGATGTATACTCTTTCTATTTCTAACCATCGGGGAGATTCATCCTAGATTATTCTAGCAAATAGCAGAATCATGGCTAGAGAACTATACTAGTGACCTACCCAATTTATTGTAAAATTTTCGCGATCAATGATTGGACCATGCAAACTAGAAATGCTTTTTCTTGGTTAAAGAAAGAGATTACTCGATCTATTTGCGTATCGCTCATGATATATATCAACACTCGGACATTTATTGCAAGTGCATATCCCACTTTTGCACATCAGGGTTATGTATCAGAGAGGGGTTGATGTATCTGAGAGGGAATTTTTGAATGTAAATACGACTATTGCAAGGTTTTGAAAATCCCCAAAAATGGAAAAGAAGGTTACATACACATAAATTAAAATAAAGGGAGTAAAATTTAATTTAAAGATCATTAATTTTATTAAGTCGCCCTTGACAATACGTGGAAAAAATTTCCATTCTCTCTCTCCTTTTTGTACGATCTTTGACAACCCATTTTTTTTTGTCCATATAGTCTTTAATAGTGACATTTCACATCATATACTATATCACAACCAACAATTAAGATCTATGTCAATTATACTTTGGAAAACATTTATTTTGGGGGGAACAAAAAGATATAATTCTTGACATTAACCAAATGAGCCATGCAAAAATGTTTTACAAAGAGTGGGCAAATGAGGCATTGCCATGTGAAATTGGTTCAATAAACGTGTTGAGTGTATGGGGAATACGTGTTTTTAGATAAGAAAATATGTTAGCAAGAATCTAATCCAAAAGAAATCAAATCTATCATACAATTTTTTTCCCTTTTTTGAGTGTATGATACTATTGTTATTTTCTAGTATTACTAGTATAGCATAATATATTCAAACAAAATATATCTTGTATTCACTATCAAAAATATT
>JAJOOS010001258.1:0-108462 GCA_029582725.1 Solanum chiquidenum | reverse complement strand
ATCTTCGTGTGTGAAGAAAGTTTTTAATTCCTTATGGTTTTGGTGTCTATGCGATGAATGAATGCTAAGAGGCTTGTATTAGACCTCTTCGAGGTCGAGTACGCCGGTTACGACTAGGGGGTGCTCCCGGGTCGTGACAGAAACGTCCCAAGAAAGCACTCTCGAACACAGCCCAACTCAAAACCGGTGCATCCTCAGCTTTACTATTCTTCCACTTATCAAACCAAGTCCTAGCAACACGCTTCACTTGATAGGCAGCTAGTTCCACTCACTCAACATTGGCAACATGCATAACCTCAAACACCTTCTAAAGTTCCTCTACAAAGTTCTCTGGATCCTCAGTGACACTTGAACCAGTGAAGCTTGGAGGATTCATCCTTAAAAACTCAAGAATCCTTGAAGTATCAGCCACTTCCTGTTGCCATACTTGATTGGTCACCGCTTGACCTAACATTCAGATTGCTTCCCAAAATTCAACATTAGTGACCTCTACTTGGGGTTGCACTTCTGGTGCATTAGGTACCTCTTGCTCCTCAACGTTTCTCCTAGCAGAACGACCTCAGACAACTCTAAGTGGAGGCATGATCTGAAAGACACGCGCAAGCACGAGTTAGAAAGATACTTTCATAGAGATAAACTCTATCGCATGAAATAAATATGAAAGAAGTGAGATAGTTCCTAAATGTGGCAGCCTCCTAATTATAGATGTGGCGTGCTTCACACTGATAACTAGGACTCTATAGAAATGTCTTCATAGTCTTCCTAGGACTCTTGAACTTTGTGCTCTGATAACAAGTTTGTTACGCCCAGAGCCTACACCCTGGTCAGGACAGGCACTCAAGAACCATTATTGGCCCCAAGTGAACCCTTGGCCTGACTGAACTCTTAGCGGAAGACTTTACTTAACAAAAAATTATCCATGTAATAAACTATAATGTTGTAAATGAAACATTCAATTGGCCAATAAGGAAAAGTCAAGTCTCAACATAACATAATGAAAATGTTAAAACAAATGAATTAACTAGTTGTCTATGAAGCCTCTGAACTTATGAGGGATGTTGGGAAAAGAACCCCGATCATCCTAACAACTGAAAGTACAAAAACAATGTAAATAGGGATCCTTAGGAAAATAAGGAGGCTCAACAACTGACTCTGAGTGTTCAATTGGATCAACAAGGCGCTGGATGCTGATCCTGGTTACCTGTATCTTCATCATAAAATGATGCAGGCCAAATGACATCAGTAGATTGAATGTATGAGCATGCGAGCAGAAGTTTAAACAATACATAAGCTTGAACTAGAATCTAAAAGAAACACCTACCACAACTTTACTCAACTCAATGCATAAATAAACAACAGTAAAGGTGCAGTTTATATAAACCATTTAAAAATATTAGATAACATCTCAAAGTATTAGAAAATACCATAATATCTCTGTTGTATCTAAGAATACAAAATAACTCGGTTTGGGGAGATTCTTTAACCAACAACCATCACTATGAGCTATGTGATGATACAACGTCTCGCCCACGCTGCCAGAACTATCCTATAACTTTCCGGGATATAGAATGCCTCAACTAAGTGGATCCTATGCTAAAACTAACTAAGGAATCATCTAAAAAGTATGACCCTTTCTACCCACGTTGGCTACATGATTTATGGAGACATTGAGTTGTTATGAACTAGTCCCCATATCGGTGCTCAATACTACTCCCAAAATGTTCAGCTCATATGTTTAAAAACAAAAACTCTTTCTGTGGTTTGAGATAATTACTCAATAACTAGCTCAAAGGCTCTCTTGGAAATCGATGTCTCCTCTCTTGTTTAAATGTGAAAATATTTACTCTTTGGGAATACATAGTTCCCATATACTCTTTTTAAAGAAATGAACTTCATTTGTTACTCTTACTTAACTCAAAACTCAAGTCTTAAAATAAGTTTAAAACATTTACAAAAGACTTTTGAAAGGTATCTAAGAACTCTCTAGACTTGACTCTTAAATTTCCTTGAATTTTAATTTATGGATTCAAGGATTGTAATTTGTGATAGGAAAGATCTCGTGATGTTTAGGAGTATTTTTAGTCAGTTAAACATGAGAAACAATCAAGAAATAACTGTCTGGAAGCAAGTCAGCGACGTGGAGATGCATTTAAATATTTGGTCGTGAAATAACTTTTGAGGCCTAAATTTCCGTGATCGATCTACGCGACGCACGGACCTGGTACCTAGATTTTCCTGACTTTTTCCTTCTTCATTTTCTAACCCCAATTCCCTTAAATTCGATTCTTTTTCTCAATTCCTCTTTAGATTCAGATACCCAGTACATCAACATAAGAACCTATTCATATACAACTCTAAAATTGACATGATTTCATAAAGAACTCAACATTCTCATCTAAATTCAAGAACGGAGCCAATTTCAAGAACATAATTAAAGAACATCATACTTTAAACTTTCTAGAATGAATTTAGCTCAAACTAACATGATTGGCGCGTAGGTAGGAACGAAGCCAACTCTATGAAAGTCTCACGTACCTCATTAGGGATCAACCCTTAGCAAAACGACTTTGATTCCGTAAGAAATTTGCAAGAACGCCTTCACTTCTCTCCTCTTTTTTCTTATCTCAAAGCCCTAGTGTAATTCTTAATTCTGTAAACTGAACTAAGTTTAGACCCCAAATAATTTACTAAAAACGGATTTAATTAATTGGGTAATGAAAATACCAAAATAGCCCTCTAAAATCTGGTTTTGACTTTCCTTATCTGAACAACCCAACTTTGAATGGGCATATCTCCCTCATACGAACTCGAAATTGAGCAAACTCAGAAGCGTTGGAAATATAATTCAAAGATGTTTCCTACGGTATCTTGTAGTCCACCTAAATCATCCTTTAGTAGGATTTAAGGTCGTTTGAAGTGGTCCCAAAAGTCATACTTAGCTTAACTTGTCAAACTTTTCAAATTTGATTATTTCCAAAAATGGTTTCTTTCAAATTCTGAGGTGTTACATGTATATATTGAAAATTTGTGCAAACCTAACAAAAACTTTTCCTTTATTTGACATGAAATAGGGCTTATCATGCACATATGGAGTATCATAATGATTTATGGTAAACATCTTTGTACTCCTTCATAACCCAAATATATAATAGTTTTCTCTTGTTATAAAAAAAAGACAAAAAGATTATTACCCAACACTTCTAGCTGTGGAAAAATATGATCTCTTTCCACGTAAGAAGGGTTCTCTAAATTTCCCCATTTCTCATCAGCCAAACCAATAGAGACGATGTTCCGACTTATTTCCTTGGTATTATATCCAAGACAATAAGTAAGAGTATCCCAATGATGTCTCTCGTTCACAAACTTGCCACAATCATTTAAAAAAATCCACTCGGAGGACAACTATGATCTACATTTCTCCAAGAATAACTATTTAGATTATATATTTTAACCTCAACTTGATTTGAACTGGCATGTTCAAAGTGAATGACTACTACCTTATAATAATCATGAAACTCATCATATATAAAACCATAAAGATAATAACAGTAAACATTAATTAGTTCAGATTCAAAACTAGGAAATTTCCTGCACTTTCTAATCAATGGATTTCATAGAAATAAGTCTTTTTTCTGACCAGCACGACAAGTTAGACAAATCAATCCATTCACGGAACTCAAAATATGATAATATTCTTAAGGTTCTCTCATGGGAATAATCAAGTTAGATGTTTCTGTAATAGAATCATTAATAAAAATTCTAAGAGAACAAATATGATTGTATGGGTTCTTATTAAACATAATCATAAACCAGTTATGGTAAGTGTTTTCCATGTTACTAATCGATAAACTGAGATGAGACTTGATAAATCTAGGGCTACAAATTAAATCAAGCCAGTATTTTGAAACCAACATGTATTGCAAGAGAGATTTCACCGTAAGTCTTAAAAAGATTTCACTGATGATTTTTGATGGAATGTTAGCAAATGTCGAACTCGAGTCTTTCATTGAAGCTGATGGAAATTGAGAATGTTTTGTTAGTTTGGTGCTTTGAAGGGAGGGTTCAGATTCTATTTGTGTTGCAATATTTTAAAGTATTTTCTTATAACCTAGTACTTATTATCAATAGAATATTCTTTGTTTTTTTAGTTCAGCCTGTTGACCCATCAAATTTTAAAGTCCACGTGGATATTGACAATTCTAAAATAATTCATGTATTATGTATGCTATTATTTAGGGTTGTTAATGGTTATGATTAAACAATCAAACCAAACCTCAATTAGAACCAAACCGATTAAAAAACCTAATATTATCAGATGAAAACAACCAAAACATGTGTATGCGCATGAAAGTTTAATGTCCATGCACCACATGATGAAATATATCATCAAGTTGTAGGTGATTGTATCCTAGTCGATGCTTATGTGGAGTGCTGCTTGGGATGAAAAATGTAAGAAAATAATATTTGATTTTTTTATGTACAAGACGATTTTTGTTCTATTTCTTTAAAATACAGTCTATGATATATCCAGATTGCAGCCCCCAGACAGAACAAACAATATAGAGTAGGAAGAATTTTTATGAAATTGTAAGGTTCTAATTTACGAATTTGTAAATTAAAACTTGTATGACTTGTAAGGTGTTGATATAAAATGAGTATATTGTTACAGGGATATATGCTGATTTACTGGAATGATGTAACGTTGCTTCATTTTTACGAGGAACAAGTTGTAGGCACAAATGAACAAAATGATGATCAAGATTGGGGATTTAATAAACAAGGTGTAGGTGCTAATGATCATTATCGAGGTGCTAATGAAAAAGATGGAGGCGCTAATGATCAAGATTTAAGTGCTAATGAGCAAAATATTGTTCAAGATGAGGATGCTAATGAAAAGAATGATGATGAAGATGGAGGTGCGCCAATGAACGGATAAAAGATTTAGTATATCAATTGGGTGATGGAATAGATAATATAAATTATGAACCAACAAATGATGAAAATGCAGACATACATTGTTACATCTCTCTTTTAGTTTGAATTTGTGTGGGAATTGAACTATTTTGTCTAGTGTGAAATATAATTTTAAAGAGTAAAAAAGTGAACAACTTTCTCTAAGACTCTTCCTCTTCGTCCTTTTAATATAACATAGATAGATATACATAGTATATTGTGAAGACATTTAATCGCGTTGAATATCATAATTTTTTCATGTTATTACAACTTATAAGTGAGAAATAGTCTTCTTTATTTTTATTATTCACGATAAATTGAATTTACTGAGCCTAGTTATTAATTCTGATTATAACTATTTGTATACCATAAGTTCTCAATTTCTAATCTTTTTATTCTCATACTCGAAGATTCTAAATGTAATTCTAGTGAAAATATTTTTTATCTGTGATGTGAATATTTAAACAATTACAAAATTCAATAATCGTGAATCCTCTTAATCCAACACTAATTTTTTTCTAAATGATATTTTGGAATGTTAAATTTATGATATTCTTTTGAGCTTGAAGTTCAAGCAACAACTTAAATGCACGCTTATTTTTGGCAAATTTAAAAGGAAAAAAAATGACCAAGTGATACTTAATGGACAATTTTAAATCTATTATCAAAGAAAATGACCATTTTTGGTAAAAGAATTATATAAAATATCTTTTGGAAATAGTACAATAAAGATTTTTTTGACTGATTTATTGGAATGTGAAATTTAAGAGATTCTTTTGAGCACAAGTTCAAGCAACAACTTAAATGCACGCTCATTTTTGACAAATTTAAAAGGAAAAAAGTGATCAAGTAATACTTAATGAACAAGTTTAAATCTACTACCAAAAAGAAAATGACCATTTTTTGGGAAAAGAATTATATAAAATATCTTTTGAAGATGGTAGAATAATCAAATATTTTGTGATCAAAGAGAAAAACATCAAAAACCTTGTTGTATTCTATAATTTCTATAACTCAAATGGAATCTGAAGCCTCCCATCTACACCAAAAGAGGAGAAAACACACCACCCGTACTCCACTTTCGTGTTCTTCCAGGAGAGCTCATCACTTAAATTCTCTTAAGGTTACAGGTTAAATACCTCTTAAAATTCAAGTGTGTTTCCAAATTCTGGCTTGGGTTAATCTGTAGCCCTGAATTTGTATAGATCCATCTTCAAAGATCTGCTAATGACAAGACCATCCAAAGGGTTATGCTGACTTTTGATTCACCTGAAAACAATCTTAAGGACTGTTCCGTTAATTCTTTATTTTATGACCATGTTACTAAGACAATTGACGTGGATTATCTTCCAAAAATATCCTATGAATCTATTAAGTTTGTGGGTTCTGTCAATGGGTTGATTTGTGTTTCCATTGAGGAAAAAGATGTGTTTCTCTGTAATCCGTTAATTAGGAGGCTCAAGAAATTCCCTAGTTCTGGAACCGATTCCTTTTACATGTATTGTTTTGGATATGATGAGCTTCATAATGATTATAAGGTAGTGGCAATCACCAGAATTGTGGGTGATGACAATTCAGGCAATAATGTGGGCAAAATATATAGTCTAAATATTAATTCTTGTAAACGTATGGATGATATATTGAGTGCGATTCAAATTTATAAATCAGGTATGGGAAGCTTCATTGGGCTATTACTAATAAGCTTTGTATTAATTATTGCGATTGGGCCATCCTTGTTGTTGACATGGTTGATGGGAGATGGAAAGAAATAGAGAACCCATGCTACGGAGAAGGAACAGTTTATTCTATTTCGTACCTCGGTGTATTAGTAAATGAACTTTCTATGATTTTTCAATCTACCATGAGTCAGGCAGATGTATGGGTTATGAAGGAGTACGTAGTTAAGGAATCTTGGACAAAGATGTTTAACATTAGCAATGGGGTGTATTATTTATTTGGTCCGTCCTTTTGCATGTCAAGTGATGGTGAATTTTAGTTTAAGAACACATCATTTTTGATGATTTACAATCCATATGATGACTCAAAGGGATTTCCTAGAAAGTCAAACTATGATCACCTTGAAGAGGAATAACACTACATTGAAAGCCTTGTTTGGCCCTTTTGCAAAACGTACCAGGAATGCAACAACATCACCGGCAACAAAAGGTAAGATGAAGACGAGAATCGTGTGCTAAATAATCACTAAGAGTTCTCCATACATTTTTCTCGACATCTACTAAATTTTGATTCTTGATAAAGTAAATAGTGTTTTGTTAACTGTTATGTTCTACTAAACTTTTAGGAAGTGAATGTTGATGTTTGGAACAACGAATCTAGTCCATTCTGAATGCACGGGTTGCAATAAAGAAGGATTGGTTTTCTCTATTTTTTACAATTCGTTGTAATGCACTAATGTTATTTCCTTGTGTTAAAACAAGATTTACATATGTTCGCTGATTGCATATCACATTTTGTCAGTACCTTTTGAATTTGGTTGAGATAAAATTTATGTCAACTGAATATTTAATCAATGTTAATCTTTTTAGAGCTATTCAATGTTCATCTTTTTACAGAAACTACATAGTCAGAAAATCAATGTTATTTAATTTTTTAGACGAGAAAACTTTTGCTCTTGATTGGTTTTATTAAAAAAAATTGTTCACTATTTTTGTATCAAACCAATCATGTCATAATATTAGAAAGTACTATGTTTATCGCAGTTGTATTAGGCTACTCTATATTGTGCATTTTCAGAAAATGATCGTCACTTATTAATGCATTCTAGCAGCTACTCAAACCTTTCCTCTTTAGAATTCATCTTCAGTTCATGCAACGATTTATTGATATGTTATATATGCAATGACTTGATTTAGTATGTGCACGGGTCATTTTTATTATGAAACTATTGTATCTCAAGAACGAAATTTGAATTTAAACTATATGTATTTAGATTTTCATATCAACTTTAACCTGATAACACATACAACAGACATTCCGAGGAAGTACAAGCCTTAATAAACTTACAAAATAGGATATTTTCACGACCTAACCTATCAGGCCATACAGGCACCTACTCTAACACCTAAGTAGGAGAACCCTCAATTTCCAACCATTTTTAAAACATGCGGAAGACTTAAGGAAACTAAGATGAAAACAAATTCATGGAGATTTTTATAAATTAAGAGTTTTAACAATTCAAAGTTAAGACTTGTAAAGTAATTAGCGCCCCCAGGGATCTAGTCTATACATGGAACAAGAGCTACTAAGAGTACAAAGTAAAACATAATAACAAAAAAACACAGCTGCCACCATGCGGAAGGAAAATAGAAGATACTGGAGAATTGCCTTCATCTTCACCTATGAAACATAATTAATCATGAAACCACACTATGCCAAAAAGGCATAGAAAGAGTACTGTCAGTACAACCACATGTACTGGTAGGCATCACCGGTCAACCCAAATACCCACCGGATAATATGAGAAATCAATAGCAAAACATGGAATAAGACTGTTCATTCCTCCACCTTTATATTTTCCCTGCCCTTACCATTCCAGATATTCATATCATACTAGCATACTTGCTTATAACCCCTTACTTCATTCCCATCTCCACTTTTCTTATAATCCCCATACCATGCCTATCGAGGCTTACTATCTATTTATAGTACTACACCCTCACGGGGAAAACCCAACTATAAACACTATTAATAAACACCATCCCAAACCTCAACAATAAATAAATGGGATGACATTATAATCAACAAGAATAGCACCGAGACCCCTAGTTTCCCCTTACCATGCCACAACCCGATTTGGGACTCTACCATTCACAATTCATTACACAAAGAGATATCTCCAATTAACTTACAACATGAAAATTCACACATTTGGCTATATATATCGCGTAACCTAGTTATCATGTTAGGATTCAATGCACCATTCCACATTCTCAATAATACATCTACATGTCAAGTCAATGGTCCTCTCGTGGAACCCACACTCAAACTGTTAGTGTACCGGCACATGGTACCTGATCCAAGTTAGTGTGCCGGACGTGACACCTGATCCCATGTATGCGCCAGAATGTGGCACCCAATCCAAGTTAGGGTGTTGAAATGTAGCACCCGATCCAATGCAAGTTAGTGTGTCGGTACGCGACACCCGATCCAATGCATCACATCACAAGCACAATCATATTTACGATGCACAATACTCACATCATATAGTCAATTACTCATGTTCCTGGCATGCATTATTCATAATTAATTCATTAGGTTCGTTACTACTGTTATACTTTACTTATACGCATACATATCATACAACCACAAGTCAATATATATCACATAAAATAGGAAATCACAACCATTCCCAAACCCTATTTCATGAGATAGGGCTTTCTCCTACGATATACGTCTGATGTAACACTTGGGAATATATGCATATTCAACTCTCTATTCTTATCGGTTATGGAAGCCTACACATGAATTCTACCATCAAATTCCAACATACTATGCAGTGTATAGTAGATTTGTAACTACTCAATTAATAAAACCTAGCCTACCTGGGCGCCAAGCAACTGCAAAGAATTTATAGCTCCAATTCTTGTTTTTCTGGATGGCAAGACGGTGAATTTGGCCAAGAATCCGTAACTTATCGATGTCTTTACAGTAGAATTCTCTTCCTCCTTCTTTCCCAAGCCTAGAGTAGATTTTGGGGGGTTTCTATGGTGATTTTTGTCTAATTTAGGTGTTTTGGAAAAAAGGAGAACATTAGATTTCGCGTTATATACATTCTGTCTCGCCCACCCCTACCTGGCGGCTACTTATCCAGCTAGAATTTTGAAGCTACGATCTGTTGAAACCATAAGACATTAGGAATGCAATCATTTAAAAGGGGAAAATAGTACCAAATGAACTACGAGCATTTGTTTTATTCATTTATTTTGTATTGAACAAATATATGTTCTCTGATATCTAAGAACAAAATGCTTAAAAGATGCATCAAAGGTAATTTGTCAGAGTGACAAACAAACGGTTTGACTATGATTATCATAAATATAAGTAGCAAATTGAATACAACTTCTAGTTCAAAGAAGAAAATGTACCTCCTATTTCATATCAGCTTCATCCTGATAACACATACAACAGACATTCTGAGGAAGGAAAAGCCTTAATCAACTTAAAAATAGGATATGCATCAATTAGTGAACATAGGTAAGTCATGATCGATGGATATAAATTCTTTTGTATATAGAAGTTCCTGCAACAAATTAAATGCACGCTCATTTTCGATTACCTAAAAGGAAAAAATTGATCAAGTGATACTTGGAGGAAACAATATAAATTTATTCCCAAAAAAGAAAAGGACCATTTTTTGGAAAATGATTATATAACATATCTTTTGGAGATGGTACAGTTAAAAAATACTTTTAGAGCACAGTTACAGATAAAAATATCAAAAACTTTGTTGTCTTCTCAAATTTCTACAACACAAATGGAATCTGAAGTCTCTCATCTACTCAAAAAAAGCGGAGCAAACACACTAGCAGTGCTCCATTTTCTTCTTCTTCAGTTCAAGATTCAAACTTTTAAATCTATTCTTCCAACAGATCTCATCAATTAAATCCTCTTAAGGTTGCCGGTAAAAATCACTTGTGAAATTGAGGTGTGTTTTGAAATCCTGGTTTGGTTTAGTATATAGACCTGAATTTATCAAGTCTCATCTCAGGATATCTGCTAATAGCAAGGCATGTCATAGGCTTGTAATACACTAAATAGTGTTTTGTTAACAGTTATGTACTTTTGAACTTTCAAGAAGTGAATGCTGATGTTTGGAACAAGAAATCTACTCTGGCTGACTGCACGGGCTAAAACGAAGAAGGATGGCCTTTTCTTATTTTTACTGTTCACTATAATAAACTGATGTTTGGAATACTAGTGTGTAGAACAAAATTTACATATGTTTGTTGATTGCATATCATATTTTGTTTGAATCTTGGTTGAGAAAAAAGTATGTCTGCTATAAATTTCCATTACAATGCTCGAAATAGTTACTTAAGAGTTATTAAGAGTTCATCTTTTTATAACAACTACATAGTTAGAAAGTAAGTGTCATTTGATATGCTTGAAATGAGAAACTTTTGTTCACAGTTTTTCATTCAAATGACTTCCATTAATTGTCTAATAATATTAGAAAGTGATTTTTCTTAGCTAAAATCTAGATCATACAACACTTATGCCGAGTTCCCTCTTTTTTCCCTAACTTATTTTTTTCCATAGGAAAAATTAATCGGAAGTCTAAGAAAGACCCGAGCGAAGATTTCCATGCTTCTTTGTTTTTTATATTGTTTGAAGGTATAACATCGTCTTGAAGCACGGTTCAATAAGAGAAACAATTTACAACACCACTTAGCAAGAAGTTGAAGACAAAATCATTGATACTTAAAAAGTAGAGCATAAAGGAAAATGACTAACAAGATCCCCTGGCAATATAATTGCCTTTATAGAATGTGTGCTTTCCATATGAATTTGTTGTTCTTTGTTTCAAATAATTATAAAAAATTATCAATCCCTCTTGTACAAACTATGTGTAACACCTCAGAAATCAAATTTAGAACTTTGAGCAGAAAACTAGTAGGAGTAGGTGAACCATGACAGGATTCATTGACGGTGAAAGGAACCACAGCCCGTCGACCTATCTGTGGTTCCCACCTAACTAAAAATAGATGGACCTTCTGTGGGCCATGGACCACCCCACGAGCCGTGGGAAGGATCGTGTAATCCAGACAGAACCTCCCTATGTCAAGCATCAGACCACGGAGCCCTCCACACGCCGTGGTCTTGATGACGGGCCGTGGGAGGGTCTGTGGACCTGAGCGAGCCGACCACCAGCCCAAGTGAAGAACCATGCCGACCTTCATGGTCAGTGGTCCTTCACATGGGCCTTGGTAGGGGTCGTGGTCGAACCACCTAGAACCAGTAGCCACTAGCCAAGGACAACGACCCGCTTGACGGTCAGCGGTCCCTATGGAAATCCATCTTAGGGCCCATTGTCGGCCCTTGTCAGATTTTAAGTGGGGTCATTTTGGTATTTTCCCCTATAGTTTGGACACCTAAACTACGTAGTTTTAGTCATTTTAAGCTCACTAACTTAGTCAGAACCTACCATAATCGATCATTCACCAAAATCAAGCGAAACTTAGAGCAAAAGAATAGAATACAGTCGACCAAGCTCTCTCAAAGAACGCAACAAGTTTTTGTCAATTCCTGCCCCAAAATCGGAAGATTTCTCCGTGAAATTCTTCACCACGTATGTGGTATTTCACTATGGATTCCTTTCATCCAGTAGGTCCCTAGATTTCAGTCAGAATCTTGATTCCCTGAATATTGTTTAGACCTAGGCTTTCTAGAACTTCAGACAATGGTTGTGATTTAGTTTTTAGGGTATTCCTAATCATATTATTGTGTATTCCTGAAAATGCTGCTTAGTTCTTGCATGACTTTAAGAACCCTGGTTATGTAGATTCGTTTAGTTCATGAATTGCACTAGCTAGGACAGATAAACACATACACATGTCTCAGTTTTCAATGTTTCATTATCAGTATTTAATGTTGCATTTTTTTAGTTAGAATGTCATAATATCGAGCTATTCAGTATAATTCAGTTATGTTCTATTGTACACATTTCTAGTTGGGAGTAAGCTTAACGCCGAGTTGGACTAGGGTCAGTCACCCTCATAGTCCTAGAACTACGTGCCCCCATATATTTATAAGTCCCCTCTGTGGGCATCATAATTAGTGATCACGCCTATCATGCCTCTATACCATTGGCAAGGTATATTGGGTCCTCTCGATGGGGTGTATACATCCGACTCCATATTTATCTTATAAGGTTTTATGTCGGTAGATAGTAGCTCGCACAGTCAAGTTTTAATGTATTGACCAGGTTACCAGCTATATTTTCAGTATTCAGTTTCAGCATGTTATGAACTTGGTCATTGCATTCAGTTTAGTTTATATTTAGTATATCTCAGTATCTTTATCATGTTTAGATTATATCATTGCTCAGTATGCTCTGTTCAGTTACATGTTTGTTCATCTTTATCCTTTCCTGCATGCTCAGTACATTTTTTCGTGATGTAGGTTCAGGTCCTCAGCATATAGATCATGAGTAGATGGGTCCTCGATCTGTATTCAGCAGTATCAGTGGTGAGTCCTCATTCTTCGAGGACGATAGACAAGTTCTTTATATTTCAGTCTTTCATTTTAGTTTCAGTTTTACTAGAGTTATCTGGGGGCATGTACTAGCACCTCTAGTCAGTTAGAGTGTCACAACTCAAGGGTACCCTCTAGACGTAACATGACACATATCACCCCTAAAGGCACTATGTAAGCCACTTAGCATATCATCACATAAGTAAAGAATAATAAAGAGTAAAAACACATTTTCAAGTCTTTAAGAAGTTTACATAAAAGTAAAGCGGAAGTCTAGACGTAGTCTCATATAGCCATCTACTACAATCGAAGTATCAAAAATAGGGTCACAGCCCTTACAATAGAAATCTGAAAGGTCTAGTACAATGAAAGGAAAAGAACAACAATATATCACTTGTCCTCGAATCCATAAGGACATACAACAATCTTTGGAGAATAGTCAATCCAAGCTTTGAACTAGAAGAAAGATCACCTCAAACATCGGAACCTACACTTTATAGAAAATGTAGAAGAACTATGGGTTAGTACAAAAATGCACTAAATATGGTAGCTATGCATGAAAACCTTCAAACATGCTAAAAAGGGACATTTTAATTTAAAATTATGCACGTTACCAAGTTTAGAGTTCATCGTGAAAATGAGTGTAAAAGCATACGAGCCGAGCATATTCAACATATTAATCATCCCATCATAATGGAAACAAACCATAAGTACCCTCAAAGCATCCTTGTGCAATGTATGAATAAGATCCCATGATCCTACCCACACTAAGGAAAGCTTATTAAGTGTTTATAGTTCATAACTTCAATTCTAGTTCATCTATCATAGTGGGATTAGTTTTAACCGGCATAGACCATGAGAGTTTAATCATGGAATCTGATGTATACCCCACACCAAAAATGGGTTGTCCTTCTTGGCAAAGGTAGAACCAAACTCTTAGCTTAAATACCCACTAGCTAAAGACCTATGTCGGTACAAACTTTATGGGATAAGGAGATTGCTTCTAGAAATCGGGCCTCAACTAATGTAGAAGGTTTCCATCTCATGAGATAACTACTTTGGGAACCCGGACTCAACTAGTGTAAAAGGAACCCATTTGAAAAGCCATACTCAACTAGTGTAAAAGGAAACCATTTGGAAAGCCGGACTTAACTAGTGTAAAAGGAACCCATTTGGAAAGTCGGACTCAACTAGTGTAAAAGCTTCCATCTCATATTCATATCCTCTAGATGCTAATAATTAATTCCCATTGGGTTCATATTAGTCTTGACTTAGGTTGATAATTATGGAAGAATGTCTTGACACTCAATCCATCAAACTCGTGCTAAAGCTCCTAAATTCAATAGGTGAGACTAGTGTTCAAACCTTAGAATCCCATCTATGACAAACCATTCACATTGTATAATATTCATACCTAAGTGTGAAATTAAGGATAATCATCCAATCAACACAACAATTAGACTTATAATATATTCACTTTACTCTCAAAGCTATCTAATTGTATACACACAAGTCTCATACACATAGCTAATTCCCATGTTTTTCCTTCAAGGGCTATAGATCACATTCAACCAATCAATCTAGAATTACTACATTTGATAAAGATGGTGACATGATTCAATTAACTAAACTACTATAAGTACAATTTCATAGTTACTACAATACACCCAAATCACAAGTCATAAATTAGGGTTATGGGGAATTCATGGATTCATGGGAGATTTTATCATAAAAACTATCATAATCAACAATTCAACCATAATATATGATAATTAAATCAATGAAAACTTTTTTAGAAAGAATCCATGGCTTGGATTGAAAACCCTATGTTTTGGAGAGTTTTCTACTTTGAAATTGAGAGTTTCAGGACTTCATGGATGAAACCTAATCATGAATCAAAGACTACCATACCTTAGATGAATATTCCTCACGAATTTGGATATAAAAGATGAATTCTTGAACCTTAGACTACAACTTCTTCTTCTTCTCCAATGGAAGTTTTAGTGAGAGAAATATTTGTGAGGAAATGAGTTTATTTTGGGGTCTTGGAAGAATGAATTAATTGCCTTAGTTTAGAGGTCTATTAGGTTTATATAGGTAGTCTAATTAGTATTAAACGACCCTGCTTAGTTAATTAATTAATCCTAAGCCCGTACCATAACCCCCAACTAAATAACAAATGACCAAAAACTTCCCTCACCCACGAGACCTCACCCACGGACTGTGGATGGGTCCACGGACCGTACTCGTCAAGCGTGGTTGATGGTCTGTGGCTAGGAAAATAGGGGAAGGTCCAGTCTTGACCCACGACCCCCACTTAAAGGGTGTGGGTCCATCAACGGATCGTGGATGCCCTTTGTGGGTAGGCTGACTGTTGACAGCTATTTGGGTTGTCTCAAGGCACTCCTCAAGGACCTTTGGTTGGTCTTTAGGGGGGGGGGTAATACCTTGATGTCTACACTCAAAAACACTTATATTGAATATTAGAGGTTAATTTTCAACTCTAACCTTTATGTTAAACCCAATAGGCTACTAATTTACACATTAGGCTATAGTTTAGTTTTACTAATTTTCCAGAATGTTACATAGAGGCTTATTTCAGACATAGACAAATTCAACTTCAGTATTTGAGTTATAGTTCAGTATCTTGAACTCTAGTTTATTATTTATTTATTCAGATTACTATTGGGTATTTCCCACTTCCAGTTAATGATGGTTTTAAGTTTCCTCATACTCTATTTTATTCGGAAATCTTTTAGTATGCTTATGATTTGCCAACTCAGGGTTAGCTTGGGGTTACTCGTGATCCTAGGTCCCGTGTTTACATCAAGGGGGTAGCCTCGGGGTGTGACACTATGTTTTCAACTTAGATTTGTCTCTCGCCTCAGCTATATATCAGGGTTAATAACCTTTGAATATTTGACTAAATCACCCTTTGTATTGTATATCATAAACGTTGACGCAACCACGACAAAAATTTCACCTTAAGTTTCAATATGTAAATATTTTTGCCCGAGATTCCCATACTCAACTTGATCCTCAAGATACTTCATGGAAAATATATTTTCTCAATTTTAGCAGGGTTCGTCAATGAATTGGTTAAAATAAGTACCTTTTTATTTCTCAAAAAATTGGCTTAAAATAAAAAGGGAAAATACTAAAATATGTCATCAAACTTTGAGAAAATGCTCATCTCTATCATCCGTTAAAAGTTTGACTCATATATGTCATTTTCGTTTGAGAAATAGCTCAAATGAACATCATAGATGAGCCTTTTCTCAAAATTCGTTGGCATATTTAAGCTTTTTTCCTATTTAATTTATCAAAAAATTATCTTTCTTCTTAATTCTATTTTTTAACAAAGAAAATAATTTTCTAATAAAATTTAATTAGTTGAGTGTTTATCTAAAAATCTAAGATATTGATAAAAAGACAAAAAAATATACCTTGAATTTAGCCAGTCAATAAACTTCAGTCAAATTCAATTAATTTTTGTAATTTCTCTCTTTTTGAAACTACCAAATTCATTTATAGAAAAATGCATATGACATGTTTTAGCTTAAGCTAAAGATAACTTTGAATTAAATGTTTTCACATCTACCAAAGAATTGAGAAGAAAACTCAGATTTTGTTTCAATAATAAATATTATGCATTTACTTGTACTGTTGTTTTCTATTACACTTTAAAAAAATAAAAAAAATCATCTTTATCCTATTTGAAGACCATATATACATAGCTCATTGTCTAAATTCCTTTCTTGAAATCTTGTTGCAATTTTCTTTTCAACATTCTCAAAAAACAAATCTCTTTAATTTCCTGAAAATTTTGCAATGGTTAATTTCACAAAGGAAGAAACTGTCATTGTTGTGGTTGGAGCTGGACCATACGGTATAGCTGTTTCAGCCTGTTTAAACAAATTGGGCATAAACAATTTTGTTTAAGAAAAACAAGATTGTTGTGCTTATTTGTGACAGAACAAGACTTGTAATAAATTTCATTTGCATCTATCGAAGGACTTTTGTTCATTGCCATTTATGTCACATGCAATTTCATCACCTATGTATATGCCGAAGAAAGAATTTATTCAATACTTACATGAATATGTTCAGCATTTCAACATCAAGCCAAAATTCCAAACTTGTGTTGAATCAACCTTTTACAACAGTAGGGAAAAGAAATGGAATGTCAAATCAAGAAATTTGACTAGCGGAGAAATTGAATTGTATGCTAGTGATTTCTTGATTTTGGCCACTAGAGGAAATAATGAAGGCTATATTCCATAAATGGTAGGAATATAAAATTTCAAAGGCGAAACAATCCATTCAAATGATTATAGATCTGGTGAAAAATTTAACGATAAAAAGGTATTGGTCGTTGGATCAGGAAATTCTGGGATGGAAATATCGTTTGATCTTTCAAGTTATGAAAGTCACACATGAGTTGTTGTTAGAAGTACAGTAAGTCTCTCTATCTCTTTATTCCTTATACTTACTTTTATCGTTAGTTGTTTGCATGTGAGTAGGTTTGTGTTTGTTATAAAAAAGATTAAATGGTGGTGTTCGATCAGTTTAGTTGAACATCAACTATTTTACATGGCACTTGTTACTTTTTACTAGCATTTGTAATGTTGTAACTCGATTCATCAAGAGGTTTGTATGGGTTTCTTGACCATCAACACCAGGTCATACCTTTATGTGTAAGGGCCAGAATATGAACATGATTTCTCATGATTTCCATTCTACTTTGTTGACCACCCAGTCATATATACCTTTGTGGTATTTCATATCTAAAAATAATAATTTAGAATTAGCTTCACCTCCAATAATTTCCACCGATTCGTCATTTGTGTTGAATTTTACAAACATACTCTCCAAGCACTATACAAAATTGTAAAAACAACCTCGATTCTGAATTTGAAGTTGATTTTATGAAATCAATTGTTCTTTAAAAATGGAATACCGATTCACTAGAAAGTGACTAAGGAATATTGTACATACAAAACATTGGGATAGCTATTTAAATATACTAAAAACATAGAAAGATCTCATTATTCCATTTCTAAATCGCACAAAATTAGAAATTTTAAATTCACATTTCATCGGGTACTTTATATTGTGAGAAAAAAAGAGTAGGATTTGGAGAGGTGACAAGTCGTTTAGTATAAGTATAAACAAATCATATATTTTTTACTTCGAGGAACTGAATTCGAAGAAGAAAACTAGAGTTTCTTTTTCTTATAAGTAGAATATTGATTTTTGCTAAGTTTGTCTTATTAACAATTTTATACATTGTCATTTTCACATGTTGCACAAATAACATATTTTACTTTTTAAGATTTTGAATCTCATAATTTTGAAGAAACTTGTCTATAGATATCAGTCAAATGACTTGATAAATGATAGTACCAAAAAAATATTTTCACTAATTGTATATAAAATTTAGTTTTCTCTTTTAATTTAATCTTCTGTGCATTACTCATATATATTTCTTTTTTTTGAACCTTTGATAATTCCAGTTATCAGCTTTGATCTATGTTTTTGAATACTACATGTTATATACAATTACATTATAACTAGTAAAATTACCAGCACTTCACGCGGGAATTTAATATCATAAAATTTATAAAATAATACTTAAGACCTATCAGTATTAAAACTAAAGTACATTATTATCTTACATACAAGATTACGTAGGAACAAACATTAATAATGTAAAGGAAAATGAAAATTATTACATCTTATCATTCATCCTTAATAACATAAGCATAAATTAATGACTGCAACATAAGCAATGATGTCACTGAGCCACTCAACATGAGCAAAGTACACAAATATTTAAATGTGAAGAAGAAGAAGAAGAAGAAGAGGTTCAGAATTTTTGTTGTTTTAAAATGAGAAGGAATCTCTGTATTTATAGACAACAAAGGGTAGTGTGAACAAATATTTATTGTGCTTTTTTGGAAAGGTTACAACTATTTGGAAAAGTTGCAACCCTTCGAAAAGATCACAACCTTTCATAAAAGTCACAACTTTTCATAAAAGTCGCAACTCTTCATTAAAGTTGCAACTTGTCATAAAAGTCGCAACTCTTCATTGAAGTCGCAACTCTTCATAAAAGTCGCTACTTTTTATAAAAGTCGCAACTCTTCATTAAAGTCACAACTCTTCATAAAAGTCACAACTTTGCATTAAAAGGGAAGGCTAGTTTTGGAAATAAATAAATTAAAAGGGAATCTGATTTGTGGTGGCGCCATGTAGGCGAGCATAAGGTACTTCTTTTGTAATATATCGTCAAAATATGGAACTTACACCCGTAAATATGTGCATTATAGTTCATGATGTTCTCCCAAAGTTCTATAACATTTCTATAGTTAGATGATGCATGTTTTTCACATGCACAATCAATTATATTGTTGATAAATATGGTTGTTAATTCTAAAAGTTTTAATATATTTTGTCCTAATGTTTTTGCAGATTCATGTTCTAACAAGGGAGATTGTGTATACTGCAATGTTGTTGGTACGATATTTACCAATATCTATGGTTGATACTGTAATTACAAAGTACGCTAAATCTAAGTTTGGAAATTTAGAAGAATTAGGAATACCACAACCAGAAGAAGGCCCTTTTTCTGTTAAAATATCAAAAGGTAGATCCCCAGTAATTGATGTTGGTGCCATTGACAAGATTAAACTTGGACATATTAAGGTGTGATACTATCTTTATTTTATTTCATTTTATTTTGAGAATTATTAGGTGAAAAATAGATGGCTTTAATTTCTCTGAGGGTTTTGGTCTTATAGTAAAAGTACAACATGTGATGTATGGTTAGGCACACATCACGTGTTCAAATATGATTATCGCCAAGAACCTAGTAGTAGTATTTAATGAAGAAGAGTAAAATACATGTTCATTATCATGGGTAAAAGTTGAACTGTTATAGTTACGAAATTGGTAGAATTTAGTAACTATGGCTAATGCAATAAATTTGTGTAAATAGTTCATCTAATATGCATTAATATTCTATTATTAAAAAGGATAAAAAACTTGTTTCATTTGTGAAATAACTTTTGGTGAATTGTTAATTAGGTAATTCCTAGAATATTGGAAATAAAGGAACATACAGTAGTATTTGACAGTGGAGATGAACATAAATTTGATGCAATCATTTTTGCTACTGGATACAAGAAAATTTCAACCAAATGGCTAAGTGTAAGTTTTGTAATTATCACTATGTTTTTTTTAAAATTTTAAATTTGAGTCTTGAAATTTTCCACTTGCCCATAAATATGGTGTGCGAATATGTTTTTCTCGATATGTTTTACCATCATTGTCTCAAATAATGTACAATGCTTTTTCTTTTGTATGTAGGATTATAACTCAATATTCCTTGAAGATGGCACATTGATAAATTGGAAAGGAAAGAATGGGCTCTATTGTGCTGAATTTTCAAAAGGAGGGATTGCTATTATTTCAATGGATGCTATAGCTATTGCCGACGATATTAAGAGTGTTAGAGGAGACAAAATTTAGATTATTATTATTATTATTATTTTTATATCAGATTATGTTGTTAAATAAATTTTCTAAACCCTGCGCAAATGTAGGATTCTTTCTACACCGGACTTGATTTGTTAAGTTCAGCTAGAACTTAAAAACCTTGTTTCTTTTAGTATGTTTTTATTGGAATCAAGTTTCTACTGTCATAGAAATTTGATGAAACTTTTCTGATTGATTGTCTTTCTATGTTGATTTTTTAAAATTTTATAATGATGGTGTGGGGTTCAGATCACACACATTTCGACTATTATATCGAGCACTTGCTATCTCTTGCTAGCACAAATATCGAATAACTATACTCATCAAATTGTGTAACATTTATTTGAGACATTTATTGACACTATGAATGAAATCTACTATTTCCTCTATTATTTATAGTAAAGTAGATCAAGAGAGAGAGACATAGAGAGAGAGAATTGGCTTCTTAAGAATCTGTTTTCCTTCAATTCCAAGATGTTCATATGATAAATAAATTTAAATGTACATTGAGAAGTTTACATTCCATCTAGCTAAGGTCATTGCAAGGTCGATCTGTACAAAATGTCCTAATGAACCAGTACAAAAACAAGTGGATAGCGACTGATACGTTACCTAGCTCATAAGAAAGTCCTAGCAAGAATGTAAAAGTTGTTGCAGATGATTCAACTAGATACACACAACTTACTTAATCCAGAACCAAATGGTTAATTTAGTTTCCTCCCAAACCTCTTGTCTGCATTTTTGACCACTTAGCCTTAGGTGCATGCTTATTGTTGTGCTTTATTTTGGGACAAATTTTTGTGTCTGATTTTCCCAACCATTGAGAAGAAGAAGTTCCTCCCCAGATTTCATCTGATCATTTACTTTTTGTCCAGATAGATTTTGGTGGTACATTGTCCCCATTTGACTTTTGACTATCCTTAGTTCGCTAAAGATGCTTTTCCCCAACCTTTTGGTAGACTATTTTCCTTTTGACCAAGGAGGTTCGGGTGAACCACCATCCTCCTTAGGCTGTCCCCAACTCGCTGAACGTACTCCTTCCCAACCTTCAGTAGACCATTTTCCTTTTGAATGTCCAGAGCTCACAGAAGTTGATCCTTCCCAACCTTCGGTGGACCATTTTATTTTTGTCGTGATAGGTTCAGAAGGTATAGCTGACTGAATTCCTTTCTAGCTTTCTTTACTTTGATCATGCTTCTTGATATTTCTAAAAGGAAAAGTGGTTGTATTTCCATTTTCTATAATGTTCCTTGTCTCAGATTTTTTTTAATTCCCTCAGAAGACTGTATAGATTTCCTTTTCAACAAACCACACCCTTTAGATGCCCTATTAGGAGGCCCATATTGCTTAATAAAATCCTTGGCCATATCGACCCAAGAGAACCATTTCCGTGTGTCTTGGTTTGCATACCACATCAAGGTTGGCCCTGTAAGCGTCGTAACCAAAAGTCTCATATTAAGTTCATTGTCTTGCCCTATGCTTGCTAACCAGTCGATATATATGCCTTCAAGTGGTTCTGAGGAAGACCTATCCCCATCATACATTGGAATATAAACAAGATTATAAGATTTCTCGTTCTCAGTTTCCATCTCGACAAATTTGTCCCAAGTTGTGGAGCAAGCTCATTTGTGAAGGAAACTTTGTTAGTCTCGGTATTAAAATGTCGTCGACCATTTTCTTCATCTTTGATTGTTTCACTTGAATTGTCAAATGCCTCATCGAACTGTAAAAAGTTTTAAACTTCCACTTGTTTTGGATTAGTGGTAAGATCTTCACCTTTTCATGTTTTTACTTAATGATTAGCAGTTGGATAAGTAATCAATTCTCAGTGATATTGTTAATGTTGCTATATACTTTTATTTGAAGTTTGTTTTCTAAAAACCTGTAGTTATTTGCAGCAGGCAATCAATGAAGTTCACTTAGTTGCTTGTAAATTGTTGCGTGATAACTTGTCATTTTGTAAGGTTAAAAAAAGAAGATATTTCGAGGGTGAAAATTCACTTTGAGGCTCATCTCTGATGGATGATTAATGCCTGTACTTGTACTTGCATGCTGGCAAGGAATTGACAGCACAAGGAATTGACAGCATTGTTTTTGTCTTTGAGGAGAAAAACTGATGCCATAGTTTGCCTCTTTCATGTTGTATCATTGATGCGGCTGAGTACTGAAGCTTTGCAGGATTCTAACTTGTATACTTCTCAGTAGCTGCTGGATACTAGTGGAGTTATTTCTGTGGAGCTTCAGTTATCAAAAAATTTCTGTTAATGCAGTATGTGAAGTGCTACTAGATCATCATCATAACGTAGTCTGTATACTGAATCTATATAAATCAAGATTAGAAATCAGTCCAATGAGTCTGTAAGATCATAATCCAATGAGTCTTCATTCGAAGAGTTCTTAAGATCGGCTATCATATCCTTGATGCAATCAATTTCTTGCTCTATTTTTGCCACTTTTCCCTCAAGCTTAGCAATTTTATCCTGGTATGATTCAGCTTCTTCATAGTTAAACTCATCTTCAACTAAGTCAATCACAATTTGATCGGCCATAACTTCCTTGAACTTGTTTGACCCTTTGATGCTCAACTTAAGTCAACCCTTTGGATGGGAAGTGAAATATTTGATAAGCGCGGAGTAAGTATGTGAAAAGTCAAGATTAGAGCATTTAGAAACCAATAAATAAAGTCCTATAACGATATTTTCTTTAAAAAAATAATAATATAAATTTGGTGACAGGCTCAAGATTAAAATAATTGATAAGTAAATTATGGTTAGTAAATGGCACAAGGATTGGACTTGATAAACAGAAAGACTGAATGACCTTAAACATTCTTTAGTATTGGCGTATTTTTTTTAAAAAAAAATTGTCGAGGATGGAGGTAGTGTAAAACAATTAGAGACCAACAAGATTTCCCCTCGATTCTCATGCCAAAACTTGGAATTAGTGCGTAAAAAGAATGACACAACTATTTTGAATTGAAGAAATATGACACTCGATGGAGAAAAATTGAACAAATATCGAGAAATGCTATTTGGTAGGTTGCACGAACTATCTACCAATAGAAGAAGTAAAAAATTATATGAAAATTGAAAGAAATTGAAAGCAGAAGTAAAAGCTCCATAACATAGATCAAAAAGCTTTCGCCGTTATTAAGATATATAGGATTATAGCCGTAAAGGAGGGACTTGAAAAATCTCGAGGATGTAAGGATTTATAAGAGTAAATTTTTTGCACGAGTCTATAAAAATTTGGAATGTTAACGGGCAAAAACTATTACACCCATTTTTGAAAAATTATTCCAATTTTTTAAAATTAAGATTTTTTTTATTAAAGCATGTCGCGGATACGAATTTTGAGAAGATCAAAGAGAGGAAATCAACATTTTTAAAAATTTAAAGGAAGAAAGTGAGTTTTTGTAATATATTACAAGGTCATTTAAAATTTGCGGAAACATAAGTATAAAAACAAAAAGTTTATGAACATGACATACGAAATTGTATAGATGCAATACGTAATCAAATAAATAAATTCGTAAAGGCAAATAATTTTCTCTTTTGAAAATAAGAATAAAAACAAAGATGGTGTTAGTAATCGTCAATTAAAATCACGTCGCAAATAAATTCATATAAATCACGTCTCAAGCAAGCAAGAAAATACTCATAAAGCATGTAACACAAGTATATCAAATAATGCGTCCTAATATATAGGTGAACTCTTTATGCCAGAGGTAGGCCTAATGCGTATTTGAAAAATAAATGTGCCAAAATATATCATTACATTGCTCTTTAATTAATAAAACAATCTATTCCCAAAGTTAATGTAACACCTCAAAAACCAGACTTAGAAAAGTGCAGCAGAAATCACCTGAACCAGTGAACCACGGTAGAGTTCACGGACTGTGATAGGGTCCATGGTCCGTTGACCTGCCCTTGGACTCAGCCCCTTCCCAGCAGAGGTGGAGCACGAAGCCCTTCACGGTCCATGGACCACCTCACGGACCATACTGGCACTCGTGGAAGCTAGTCAGAGTCCACCAGACCTATACGTCAGACCACGGGACACTTCACGGGTCGTGGTCTTGACGACGGACCGTGGTGGCGTCCGTGGAAGCAGTCCCAGAAACCAGTAGCTACTGGACCAAGACCAAGACCGGATTGACGGCCTGTGGTCCCTTTGAAAGTCCATAAGAGGGGTCGTGGTCAGCCTCATCAGGTTTCTAAGTAAGGTCCATGGATCGTGAAGGGCTCCGTGCTCCACCTCTGCTGGGAAGGGGCTGAGTCCAAGGGCAGGTCAACGGACCATGGACCCTATCACAGTCCGTGAACTCTACCGTGGTTCACTGGTTCAGGTGATTTCTGCTGCACTTTTCTAAGTCTGGTTTTGGTCAATTTTAGCCTGGTAAACAAATTATAACCTAACCTAATCAATTATTAACCTAAGTCAACCAAAAATTAGAGCAAAATTCAAAGGAGAAGTCGACCAGCCCTAACTCCAAAACGTAAGAAGTTTTCATCGGTTCCAGCCCTGAAATCAAAAGATTTCTCCGTGGAATTCATTACCAAGTATGTGGGATTTTACTAGTGGGTTCCTTTCACCCATTAGGTCCCTAGAATTTAGGCAGAATCTTGATGCCCTTAATATTATCTAGACCTAGGGTTTCTTGAATGTTAGAGATTGTTGGGTTCTAGCTGTTAGAATGATCCAAATCAGATTATCATGTTATTTCTTAGTTTTTTTTATGAAATTCAGAACCCTAACTATGTAGTTCTTTTAGTTCATGAATTGCACATGCTTGGTCAATTATTCCAGATATGCTTCAGTTTACGAATGCCACATTTTTAGTCATAATTGTTGCATTCTCAGAGTTTGCATGTCAGTAATTGAGCTATCCATTATTGCACATTTCAGTCATAAAATTTCTTATATACATTCTAATTTGGAGTAGCTTAATACCGAGTGGACTAGGGTTCAACGTACCCGAATAGTCCCAGAACTACGTGCCCCCATAGGCTATAAGTCCCCTCTGTCGGCATTGCATTTTAGTGATCACGCCAATCATGAATCTATACCTCTGGCAGGGTATATTGGGTCCTCTCAATGCGGCTTATACATCAGACTCCACATTTAGATCATGTGTTTTTATGTCGGTTATTATTAGTTCCCTTATAGTCAGATGCTATTGCATTGACCATGTATCAGTTATAGTTCAGTATTCAGTTTCAGTATGTTATAAACTTGGTCATTGCATTCAGTTATTTCATGTTAAGCATTCACAATTTAGTATCATGCTTATCTCTTATCATTGCTCAGATATTATGCTTCGGTTCAGTTATGTTATTATTCAGCTTTACTCTATCATATATGCTCAGTACCTTTCAAGTAATGACGCATACACTGCGCTACATCTTCTCCTGATGTAGGTTCATGTTCTAAGCCTCCTGATCACGCATAGATCGATTCCCGATCTTGAGTTCAGTAGCATCAGTGGAAAGTCTTCATTCTTCGAGGATGATTGACAAAATTATCTTCCTTTGCTTTTAGTCTTTAGTCTTCAGTAATTGATAGATCTAGCTGGGCCATGTCCCAGCATTTCTAGTCAGTAGATGATTTATTTCAGACATAGTTAGTTTCAGCTTTAGTATTTGAATTTGACTTTTAAGTTGTTGTTAAACCCTCAGTTTTCATATATTCAGGTCTAGTATATGAGTATTCCCCATCATTTCATATTTATCTTATGATTAGCTTCCACACATTATTTATTGATTCAGTTTATCTTTAGTATGCTTATGATATGCCAAAAGGGTTCTCTTGGGGTCACTCATGATCCTAGGTCCCGTGTCCGCGTCCAGGGGTAAGCCTCGGGGCGTGACCAAAATGGTATTAGAGCACTAGGTTTAAGATTCCTAGAATGTCTGAAAAGTCGCATTAAGTAGTCCTTTTCGTGGGTGTGAAGTGCACCACATCTAATGAGAGCGAGGCTACGAAGTGTTTTAGGAAAACTTCTCTTTCTTGTTACTCTTATATGCGTAAGTTATGATCTAATTCCTCGTTCTAATCCTTTGTTATGCGTTTTAGATCATGCCTCCTCGTAGAGCTTATGGAAGGAATGCTAATACACAAACAGCTAACGCAACTCCTCCGATCCCAGATCAGGAAGTTTTGAATGCTGAGTTTCAGAACGCCATTCAACTTTTGGCTTAGACTGCGACTAACCAAAACAATCAGCAGGTCCCAGTTCCAGCAAATGCTAGTGGTGGATTAGTGTCAGCCAGGGTTCACGATTTTGTTAGGATGTATCCGCCAGAGTTCTTAGGATCGCAGATTGGTGAGGATCCCCAAAACTTCATAGATGAGGTCAAGAAGATCTTTTGAGTGATGCAAGTGACATGTATTGATAGGGTAGAGTTGGAATCCTATCAACTTAAGGATGTAGCTCATATCTAGTATACTCAATGGAAAGAGAATAGGGGTACATATGCAGCTCGTATCATTTAGGAGTGCTTTAGTAATACTTTTCTAGACAGGTTCTTCCCAAGATAGTTGAGGGAGGCAAAAGCTTAGTAGTTCATGAATTTGAGGAAGGGTAGCATGTCAGTCCAAATACAGACTCAAGTTCACCCAAATCTCCAGGTATTCTCCTCACATGGTTGCTTATTCCAAGGCTCAAATGAACAAGTTTCTATATGGAGTATCTGACATAGTGAAAATAGAGTGTAGGAATGCTATGTTGTTGGAATATATGAACATTTCTACGCTCATGACTCATGCTCAGAGGTTTGAGGGGGATAAGCTTAGGGAACATGCTAAGGAGAATAAGAAGGCTAGAATAGACAATTATGAGTATTCTAAACAGAAATCGGTTGGTGGTAATCGCTTACAGTTTCAAAAACCCTCTTCAGCTCCAGTACTTTCATCACCCAGTGTTCTATCCTCAAAGTTCCGAAATTCTCAGAAAGGTAGGGCATCACGCTTTAAGTCTCAAGGTAATATTTCAGGCACTAAAACCTACTCAACTTGTCCTAAGTGTGGTAAGAACCATCTGGACAAATGTAATGCAGGAAGGAAAAGATGTCTTGGGTGTGGTCAGACTGGTCAGAGGTTGAAAGATTATCCTTCTACTAAACAAGGTCAATGGGGCAATAATAGTAGAGCTCAGTCTACAACTTCAGCAACACTAGTAGGTCAGCTGACTCAGCATGGTAACTCATCTGGTATAGGTGGTGGACAACGCCAAAATAGGTTGTATGCTCTTCAAGCTCGCCAGGATCATGAAGATTCTTTTGATGTAGTCACTGGTACGTTATGAGTCTTTGACTTAGATGTCTATGCATTGTTAGACCCAGGTGGCAGAATTTGAAAGCATATTTTCCCAAGATAATACAGAGTAGATCCAATTTAAAATGTAAAATTCATATGAGGCATATACATCCAATATCCTAAATAAGAGGAGGCTAGGACAAGACATGTCAACAATAATTTAATGAACCCTAAGCAATTACGGAGAATGGAGGAAAGTAATTAGCATAGTAGAACACTATAACAAGGACAAATTAAAACCAGAAAAATGTTCCAACTTTAATTAGCAAGAAACTCAAAATTCTAGATAACAAATCCTATACAACAAACACTATTAGAATCAAGATTCTAGAAATACAATGGCTAGTATCGATTCCTAAAGAGAAAACATCACAAAGAAGAAAGTACAATAGTAAATTACTCAACTTACACCATTTTACTAACAAAATAAATGGAAAACTCCTCATAACATATTGAGATAACAAACAAGCTGGATTCAGAAATTGAATATTTGATTATAACTCATGGCCAACAAGACGAGATTAACAGAGGTTATTTGAGAAGAAGAAAAAAACAACAACAAGGCTTGGCAGGTACATACAGAAATAGAAAAATCATGCATTAGAACAACTAAACTAGAAGATATATGAAAGAATGTACTAAGAACACATTACTTGGAAAAAAGAGAAACCAAACATATTATTGACATTTTGAGCCAAAATAGTTCCAACACATAAAAGATTAGACACATTTATGGGAATAAACTAACAACAAGCCTATAAACCAAGTTTAAACAAGAATAAGTTGAATTACAAACATGATATCATGAGCTGAAACACAAAGGAACATGGAAAGTGTTTGAGTCAAGCAAGAACATAGTTAAATACTACGAGATTAGGATAGCATTGGTGAGAGTTTATAACGATAAATCTAAGAATAGAAAAGAAAAAAACAAAACAATGAGTAAACAATGAGGAAACAAAACTATATACCTAATGCATTCGAAGTCGAAAACCAAATTAACGTCAAATCAAATCAAGAAAAACAAAGTAGAGATTCAGCTAGCTATACACATAAAACCTCGAACCAGTTCATCTATTGATATAATATCAAAGAGAATTCATCAACGAAATTCAGGTTGCAACCCAGAAATTCATTGAAAAGGCAAGGCTATGAAAACACTAAAAAGAAAAGAACGAAATACATTTAACACTAGATTCTACACCAAAGCATAAAACATACAACACACAACATTGGGACAGAATACAAAAGGAAGTGAAGTTACCTTTCTTGGGGCAGCGAACTGAGATGAGAACGAGCTGGAGAAGAGTCTTCCACGACCAATTTGTCAGAGTCAAGGCTTTTTTCTGGATTTGTCGAATTGATACAACTGCAGGAGAAACAAGGCAGTGGGGGTCATTTTTGGGCTGAATCGTAAGGAAGAAAGGCGGGTCGGTCGAGTATTTTGTTGTATTGTATTGTTGGGTTATAGGATTGTTTGGGAATTGTTGTTGTGGGCTGATGTTTGGTCCAGAAATTGGCTGAAAAGGGAGTATTAAGAGGGGTAAAATTGAAGTTAGATTTCACAATTGAAAAGATGGCCACATTGATTATAATTTTAGCCAATTAGAATTAAGAATTTAGCTAATTTGAGTTAGTTAGTAAATTCGGCTAAAATTTAAACAAGATGAATTAATATTAATTAATTGACGAGCTTTTTAATCTTGACGCAATAAAATAATTAACTTAAATATAAACTAATTAATTCAGAATTATAACCCTCACTTTAAACATAACTAATTTAATAAAATATTTAAAATATAAAATCTTTTTGAGATGCTTTTTGAATATTCATAAAATGCACTAATTATATACATAATTATATAAAACATATATTTTTTTTAAAATTATAAATAAGTGACAAAACTATTCAAAATAACTTGAACCTATTTTATTTTTGAAATTTTATTAAACTAATTATTTTAAATCATTTGAAATTGAAGAAGCTCGAAAATTAATCTATATCATGGAGTATCAAAATTGGTTGTCAACAATACCCACAACCTACTTAATCCAGAACCAAATGGTTAATTTAGCTTCCTCCCAAACCTCTTATCTACAGTTTTGAACACTTAGCCTTAGGTGCATGCTTATTGTTGTACTTTCTTTTGGTCCAAAATTTTGGGTCTGATTTTCCCAACCAATGAGAAGAAGAATATCCCCCCAGGTTTCAACTGATCATTTCCTTTTTGTCCAGATAGAGTCTTGTGATACATTGTCCCCATTAGAATTTTGACTATCCCAGTTACCTAAAGATGCTTTTCCCCAAGAAGAGTCGGGTGGTCCACCATCCTCCATAGGTTGTCCCCAACTCGCTGAATGTACTCCTTCCCAACCTTCAGTAGACCATTTTCCTTTTGATTGTTCACAGCTCACTAAAGTTAATCCTTCCCAACCTTTGGTGGATCATTTTCTTTTGATCATGATAGGTTCAGAAGGTATAGATGACTGAATTCCTTTCTGGCTCTCTTTACTTTGATCCTGCTTCTTGATATCTCTACAAGAAAGAGTGGTTGTATTTCCATCTTCTATAATATTCCTTGTCTCAGAATCGTCTTGAAAGGGGACATCACGTCCATACAACTTATATTTTAATATGGGTTGTTCGACAAGGCCATTCATAAAAGAAGAAATGTATTCGCTAGTACGATGGATGCATTTGTAGATGCATTTCACTTCTGCTTTCCCAATAGCTCTTGCAACATTTTTAGACCGATCAATGAAATCCTCAACCCATAAAGATCACGATAAGCCATTCATACAAAACTTCAAAGATTACTTAGCACAATGGACATCAATAAGTGAAACATAACTACATTGATGCAGCAAACTTGGGAGTCCCGTGTTTTGGATAGCCAAGATGCTTCATAGGTACTTGCACATAGTCCTTTGACCCATAGCTTCTCGACCGACAATAACTACAATGAAATGAGACCATATGAGCCAGAAAACTAGATTTTTGCCAGGGACTGGGAGTCTCTTTAAGATGATGCCATATTTATTGGATTCACAGTACCTTGACTAACAACATAAATAACAACTCAGCCACCGACTCTTTGTTTCTCTTTCCATAGCTCACAAACTTATGCAATGAATTTTCCACCGCATCTAGATCAGTGCCATCCAGAACATTTACAAGACAAGAAATATTACCGAGTTACTCAAAAAATCTAAAGAAAAGAGAAAAGTGCCAAAACTCAAACAAGGAAACAAGTGCGAAAACCAGGACTGTCAAGTGATGTTTAAGAAAAAAGAAATTTGAGTATGTATCACTGCATTTAGAGCCTCACAAATGAATGATTTTTCATACACATCCAGTTCTGATGCGTACAGTGTTATATATTTCTTCAGAAGAAGTATTTCTATCATGATCTTGATTCCTGGGAAATTTTCTTTTCTACTACAGTACTTCACAACACTCTATACTGATACTAAAATGTATACATCCCTTCCTAAAGGAGTTCGGTAACTGAAAAAGTAAAGGTTCATAGTTACCTTCTAATATCTCTGAAAATAGCGAAAGTATTGGAGGATTTCCTGTCTGTGAAATTCATGTCCCCAAGTGAAAGAAAAAAACCAGATTATTAACTAAACATGACATTAATAGCCCTCTATAAATATTGAAAGTCATTCTTAATAAGCTATGGCCTTCCTAAAAAGCATGGTCTTTTGTTTTTATGTACAAAAAGAGTTAAATACAGCAACAAGAAGTTTACAAGAGCAACATTGAATTCCGCTTGTACAAGAGGGTGCTTTACAAAAGATGCACCAAACCATCTTTTTCTTTGTCCTTTTTTCTTTGGATAATGCAAAGTAAATTTAATTAAATAATACCAAGAAGGTACTGCAAGTTTACAAAAGTACAAAAAGTAAATTTCTCTTACATTTGGTGTTTTATAACTTGAAACAATACAAACTTGGTGTTGGAAGAATACTGTAACAAACTGGGCATTTTATTGTGCTTACAATAGCCTTCTTAGAGGATGCTGTTGATAGCATATTATGCACATTTCACTAGAGTCAATTTTCTTCTAATAAGGTAAAGACATTATTCATAACTATAATCAGTGCAAATTTTACGTTGGGTAAGGTTATGTAAAGTATTAAATCACGAGTAGCTCCTATGCTAGCAGACTGATTAACCAGGATAACAAACCATATGGCTGAAGGCACAATCCTTATTGACTCAATCTGATCGGCATGCAAGTTGCATAATATGTAATCAAGAAACAAAGAGAAAGATGGAAACATAGAAATAACTTGTACTTGGCTCATACCTACAAATGAAAAGCAACCAAAAGTATTACAGATAATGAGTTCAGAGTTTTGTCTCTTGAGCTATTGATATTTTGTGCTTTTGCCCAAGATTTCATCTGCAAATTCAAGAGATCATATAACAACTGATATCTATCAGCATATACTAAATTAAACTCTATATCTTCTTCTATGAATAAGAATTGATTAACATGAAGTTTAAACAATTCAACCTTGCCTCGAGAGAAAGGGGTGGGGGGGTTAGGGGTGCAGATATTATCCCAATCTGAATTCAAAAAATGTACTAGTAGTCCTTGTCTAAGCAACAACTTTGATTTCCATCTTTCTTATTTTTCTAACTTTTATGTCAATTGGAAGTAACATGCATTCGATGTACTATAGAAGTCATATGGCCTTTCTAAACGTTAAAATTGCAGCCTACTATTTAATAAATATTTAGAAAATTATTCTGCACAGAAATAGTTGTCAGTTTCCTCCAAGTAAATATCTAACCAGTAAAGAATATAAGAAGATGACATGCTTATGAACATAAAGATATATCGTGAGTTTACAGTATTTTTGATACGTTTCACTTAGAGTTTGTGTCTGTCTTAGGCCATTTTATTATTAGAAATGATGTTTTGTGTATACTTCTTGTAGGAAATAGGCTTGGATGCAGTTGATGAAGATGCGAGTTGAAAAGCGCTAAGGTAGCCACCAATGGTGCCATCCATGGACTGTGGATGGGCAGTCGTAGTCCTTGGCCTAGGAGATGAGTTCCAGTAACTCAAACCACGAAGTTCCAAGACGGACCGTAGTCCAGTCCATGGACCATGGGTGAGGTATCGTAGGTAGAACATTATGGATGTCTGACAAGTGTGAAACCACAGAGCAGACGATGAAGTGTAGGTCGACCCACGCTTCGTCCTGCACGTCCATCATTGATGATCTGAGAATTGAGGGTTCTAGTACCTGATGAAAGTTTCTAAGTGTTGAGCCACAGAGGGGGACGTACAGACCGTAGGTCGAAGCGTCGTTTGAAACTGCGTACTACCAGTTATTTCCGTATTTTGTTTCCTATTTTATTTAGGAGCTATTTTCTATAAATAGGAGTTATAAACCTCATTTTTTGGGGTTTGACATTATTGTATATTTTTAGTTTTGGTATTTGGGAATTATTTTGCAAACTCTTAGCATTCTAATTTTTGGAAGTTCGTTAATACAATTTTCACTTTGAATTTCAATTCAAGATTTGGATTTTCATCTATTCTCATTGTAAGTTCATGAATTCTTCTTACCCAATTATGAATTGTGTTCTTTCAAGCATGAGTAGATAAATCCACAACTAGGGTAGTGGGAACAATGAGCAACTAACAAAGTATGAATAATAATTAAGTAATTCTTGAACTCACCTCATTCCTACTTGCCGGACTAAGGCGGTAATGAATGAGAAAAGAATTAACAACATAGATTTAATGGATGCTATCTAATAGTCTAATATCAATTGGAGCGAGGGTGAAAACTAAGTAATACATTGATGTGATGTTTAATCTGGGTAAAGGTAAGGGTTAGTAATGCATACACATGTAGCCTAACCAAGGTGCGAACTGAAATTATCTACTTTGAGGAACAATCACTTAGGGATACATAACTTACCAACTTTGCATGTAAACACTAGGAAATGATTACTATTATGAGGATTTTTGCGTTAAGAGCTTATAGGGAACACATAAGCCCTAGTTTCTCTCTTATATTGATTTCTCAAACTGATAATCTTGCTTACTTGTTACTTAATCAAAAATATGTTACTTGCTTACAAAACCCCCCCTTTTATTTACTTTTCTCAGAAATAGTTTGACTGAACAGATACAATAGTGAGTTAAGTTTAAGTCTGAACCATATTACTTGTGGGATCGACCCCAACCTACAATTTGGGTTCTTTATTTGACAACGATCACTTATACTTCTTTAAGGAGGTTTAATTTGAGCCTATCAAATATTTGCGCTGCTGCTGGGGAATTTGTCTTTTAGATTAAGTTTAACTACATTATTGAACTTTAGTCAATTATTTCCTGATTTTACATTTTTTCTTTTCTTTTTGTTTCTACATGTTTCTACTCTAGTGTATGCCAAGTACACGGAGTCGAGGCGAACCTTTGACCCCTATGATCTAGAATTGAATAAAACCTTAAGTAGAATGAATAACCAATGGGTCTTAAAAAATTTAATCGGAGAGGGTCTAGTTGATGGAGTTGAGTTGCAGCTCCTGGGGTTGTTAATGTGAATGCTCAGGTTAATGGTGGTAATCTAATCGCAGATGCAGAAAGGGTGCAGAATCAGTCAAGCCAATGATGATATTCGAGAAGAGATGGCTCAAATGAAGATAGAATTGGGTTTGGTACTATAGCATGTGAGTAGAAGTGTACAAAAGGTCAATGAGGTAAATTACATAACTAGAACTCCACCACCACCAGTTGAGGAATGTTACTTTGAGGATGATGCATGTTTGGTTACTAATCAGACGTGGGGTTTCCAAACTAACGCCCAAGGTTCCAACTTGGATAATTGGCACCAAGGTCAAGGAAACTAAGGTCGGAACTATGGCAACTACAACCATGAGGGAAACTATCTCAGGGATGGGAACTACAATCGTGATAACAACTACAACCGTAACAACTATGGAAACAGAAATGATCGAGTCGGGCCCTATGTCCCACCTGGTAGAGAATCTGGTAATAAAGAAGTTGGTAGTAGTATGACTCGCATTGAGGATATGATGTAGAAAATGATGAAGAGGTTTGATGCAATGATGAAAATGTGAAAGAGATGCGTACTGAGTTGTCCGGGATTGGTCAGAAAGTTGATGCCCATGATATGTCGATCAAGCAACTTGAGCGGCAGTTTAGTCAGTTGTCTACCACAGTAAATCCACGCCAACCTGGCACACTTCCTAGCAACACCATCCAGAATCCGATATATGATGGGTATTGTATGGCAATCACGACTCGTGGAGGAAAACAGACCATTGATCCCCCCCCTCCCCATGCCATCTGAGGTTGAAAGAGTGGTAGAAAAAGATGCAGATGAGATAAAGATTATTGGAAAGACAAAAGATGCTTCAGAAAAGAAGGTTGACTTGACTCAGAAAGTTGTTTCCTTGCCTAGACCTCCACCTCCCTTCAAATAGAGATTTGTGCAAAAGACTAAAGAAGGAAAATACTGCAAGTTCATGATTATGTTGAAACAACTTTCCATCAATGTCCCGTTGATAGAAGCTTTGGAAAACTGCCTGGTTATGCAAAGTTCATGAAGGACTTGGTGACCAAAATGAGGGATGTATGTTTTGAGAATGATGAGGGGTGGAAGCATTTTATTGCCATTTTTACGAGGTCACTGCTACAAAACAAAGAGGATCCTGAGGCTTTCACTATTCCTTGCACCATCTGTAAGATGCACTTTGTGAAGGTTTTATGTGATTTGGGGGCCATCATTAATTTGATGCCATCGTCAATTTATAAGATGTTGGGTTTAGGAGCGCTAAAACCGACTTTCATGCATTTACTTAAGGATGATAGAACTGTGAAGAGGCCTATTGGAGTGCTCTAAGATGTCCTTGTGAATGAGTGTTCGTTTATTTTTCTGGCAGATTTTGTGATACTTGATTGTGATATTGACTTTGAGGTCCCCATCATCTTAGGGAGACTATTCCTCGCTACAGGGTGTGCCTTAGTCTATATGGAGAGAGGGCAGATAAAGTTCCGAATGAATAAGGAGTAGGTGACCTTTAACATGTGTAAGTCTATGAAGCAAGAAAGTGATCTCAAATTGGTATCTGTGGTGGGTCACATTCTCGGACAAAATTTGGGAGTGTCTAGTAAGGAGAAGTCAAGTGCAGCCTTGTGCAAGGAGAAAAAGCACCATGCTCAAAAAACTAAAAAACGTGAATTTGCTCCCGGTGATCTGGTAATGTTATTAAACTCAAGGTTGCCCTGGTTTCCGAGCAGATTCAAGTCCAAGTGGACCGGATCATTCAAAGTGACTCAAGTGTCCCCACATGGAGCAGTTGAGCTCGAGAAAAGGAAGGGGACAAGGTTCAAGGCTTACCAATGGAGGATAAAAACCTAAATGGGAAATTCCAAGAGTGTCAATGCAGTGATAGAGGCTTGGCACCTTGATGAAGTCCGAGTAATCAAGGTGTCTGCATCGTGCCGTGACATTAAATCAAGTGCCGCTTGGGAGGCAACCCAAGATGTACAATCTAGCCAACTATAGGTTTTTCTTTTTGATATAGGACTTTTCTTATTTCGTTTTAATTTTTGTAGCTCTTTAGATAGGTGTTTTGTTTTTATATTATTGTTGGCAAGAAATAGAATAGGGTCCGTGTCAGAAATGTGTCCAGAAAATGTAAAAAGAAAGTCCTAATGGTTGCTACATGTGCAGGGACGAAAGGCAAAATCTGTAGAAAATAGTTGTGTAGTGGTCTACGAACCCCATCAACAGTCCATTAGTCAATCCACGAACAATGAATGGCGCCCGTAGATCCCATGTAAGTTTCCTATTTTTTCTAAGTGTTAGAATGACCAACAAATCTAACCCATGGTTCGTAGGTCGACCCACGGACCATCGACGGGGTCTCGTGGGTCCAAAGTTAAGATTCTGCCTGACCCAACTCGGACCCTAATTAATATAACCTTTAACTTTCAAAAACATCCCCACTTCAAACATTCCCTCCCAACTGTTTTTCAACCTCCCAAATCCCCAAACTCACTCATCATAACTCACATATCACTCCCCAAATCAAATCCACAGATCCCATAACTTCCTGCTTCTCTCCCAAATTAGTTCCCCACTTCAATTTTTCTTCCCCAATTGATTTCAGAGTCTGGGTTCGGTGTCAAACATCTAGCAAAGGGTCAAGGATTTCATTGCATCACCACACTCACCAACTTCAAATACTTGTAAGGTAAACGATTTCACCCTAACTTTGAATCCAATGTTCATTATTTAACTCATGAAATCACGAAGTTGTACTTAACCTTGGATTGATAATCTCCTAGATGAATGCATGACTTGTAATTGAGAACACCCTTGTAATGATGGTAATGTGAGTGTGTCAAAATTTAAACCAACTAAATTAAGTAATAGGCCTAATTGGAAGTTTTGACTTACTGTTCGTATGTTTCAATTTGTTTAAATGTTGATATGTGTGTCAACGGAACCCTAAGGATGATTAACAACCATATTATTTGTTGAAATGAATGTGTAGGCTTAGATTGATGGTCTATATGTCGAAAACTTGGTTTGTGCAAAACTTGATAGTGTTGCCAAGCAAAGAACTAAACCACGACTTCAACCCACAGACCATAGGTCACCTTAGGGACTGTAGGTTGAGGTTCATGGAGCACTAAAAAATGACTAAGTGTAGGACCGCAGTGTGGACTACGGTCTGTTGTTCGATCGATGGACCGTTCTGCACATCCGTGGTCCCAACATCTGAGACCCAAAATTAGGGACACTGACCTACAGAGGGGACCCACACACCATCGTTCTATTAACGGACTGTAGGTACCCACCGTAGGTCTCCAGTTCAGCTACTGCCTCTAATTTTTTTGAGTTTTTGTTTGGGTCCGATTCATGTTCTAAAATTATTTCATGAATCTTATCGCCATTTTTGGTACTAACTAAGCTTCCACAGGTACCATGGCCCCCAAACAAGCTCTTACATACGCAAGAGGGACCAAGTCCAAGTAAGTTGCTCCTTCCCAACGTATGATTGTGGCAGACAGTGATACGAAATATGTCCCACGTGCCACGAGGAACAGAGTCCAACAGGTTAGATTCGATGAGGTCACTGCTCCCAGTCTTAGGAGGGCCCCATAAATATCGGAGCACAGGCAGGCTTAGAGTCACAGTGAGACTCTAATTCTACTGGTAGTACCTCTTCTTCATCAGATGCCGATAGAACATGAGACAACCTGACACCTACCAGAGTTGAACCTGCTCCGAAGGTTGATGAGCCGAACATATGGTGTGTCGCTGGCCAGTATCAGATTTATGAGAGTAGCACGATATTGAATGAGCACCGAAGAATGACCAGGATCATTACTGAGGAACATAGGGTCCTTACAGGCAGCCTCCACATTGCACCAGTTATTAAGGAGCTCTTCTGAACACACTGATGCGAGTGGATGGCACGGAGCCCTAGGAAATACAATGAGGAGATAAACAGAGAGTTCTATGCCTCTTATGCTTCCACCGTCATAAATTCCATCTCTAAACGGGCTAAGTATGTATCTCAGCCTACACTTCAGTCCACATTAGTGCGGGGTTGCAGAGTCGACATCTCAGAGGTCACAATTCTCAGGTTTCTAAAAGGCCCAGCCCACACTCTGCCCATTAATATGACATAATATGACTACAGGATGGGCATTATCTAGAGCAGGTCCTTCCAGAGAGATGTTGAGCAGAGGGAGACACATTTGAGGTGGTTGGCACGATATATTGCTGTGGATGGGGAGCGCGCTAAGTGGGTTCAGACTCCTAGCCTGGGTATTCGGAAGGCTACACTGATCTTCTTTGTGCAGTTCTTCCGGTTGTTGGTGAGGAACACACTATACCCGACTCTATCGGACAATGTGGTTACATGGGACCGGGCCGAGATCCTGGCAGCCATTATGGCAGGTTTAGAGATTGATGTTGCCCATATCCTGATCGCAGAGATCCACGAGAGGGCCTTTAAGGCGGCAACCACTGTGCCTTTCCCGTGTCTAATTTTCCAACTCTGCAGGGATGCTTTTGTTCCCGTGTGGCATTGCGATCGGTTTCTTAAGGCGACCAAGACTCTAGACATCGGCCTCATTCGGGATGATGCCAACTTAGCTGCACCTCGGAGGGAGCCACAGGTTGAGGTACCATCTTTGGGTGATGATATCGCTGAGGATGTGGAGTAGATGTAGGCTAATGACACTGCCATTCCAGCCCCTAAAATGGATACCCAGGCTCCACCCTCCACTGCCACTAGCCAGGACCTGAGCTCATCTTGAGCCACACCCTTTTCATGGTCCAATCCCATTCCTCTAGCTCGAGTCCAGAAGTTGGAGACACATATGACCGTTTTGCTTCTACATATGAAGCCCTGGATGCAACGATCTATTGCAGAGTCTGAGGGAAGGATGGAGTAGATGATGTATCGTACGATTCAGGCAGTTCATAAGTTCCTAGATGCTTTCGAGTTAAGAGTCCTAGAGAGGACCACTCCTACCATCGATGTGCCCATATTCTAGATAAAGTTGGCTATTCTCTGTGCTTATGTTGATGCACTCATATCCCCTACTAAGACTGAACCAGAGTATCCCCTGCAGTACCAGAGGATGAGGTGCTGATGACTGCCCTTTTTGGTGACACTATGCCACCACTAGACTCTTCCCGTACTATTGGGAAGCACCTCACTCTGACCACACCGCTAATACTAAGGAGGCTCGACATTTGAATAAGAAGGAGCGCCAGCAGCTTGAGAAGGTGAGGGCATCTATACTTGATGAGAAGAGGAGACAACAGTGGGCTCGTGAAGTGGATATTGACCTATCTGGCAGTTTGAGCACTACTGAGGGTGCTACGTTACTTAGTGAGGACGCTACATATGGCGTCCCTAGTGTTGATTTAGTGGGATCTGGGAAACCGGACCCACCCGTTTATTAAGAGGTCTTCAACACATATGCGCCACAGGTTTACTTCACCCTATGTTTGTCTTTTCATTTTTGTGCATTGAGGACAATTGCACCTTATTTTGTTGGGGGTGTGATAAATTTTCATGACCCAAGGGTACCCCTAGACGGAACATGGCACATGGAATCCCGAAGGGACCCAAGTAAGCCACTTAGCTTATCATCATCACATAAGTATAGAATAATAAAGAATAAAACACAATTTGAAGTCTTTAAGAAATCTTTCATAGAAGTAAAGAGTAAGTCTAGACATAGTCTCATTAAGACATCTACTACTATCGGAGTCTCAAAACAATAGGATCACAACCCTTACAATAGAGAATATGAAAATGTCTAGTACAACTAAAGAAATGAAACAACAATAAAAGCTCTTGTCTCGGGATCCGTGCGGACATACCACAAGCTTGATGAGTAGTCAATCCAAACTTGAACTAGAAGGAATCGCCATAGACGCCTCAACCTACCGTAATAGAAAAAATAGAAGAAATATGGGTTAGTACATTTATTGCACTAAGTATGGTAGCTATGCATGAAAACCATTTAAGATGCTAAAAAGGGACATTTAGTTGAAAACTATGCATTTGATCAAGTTTATGAACTATCATAAAAATAAGTGTAAAGTCATAAGATAAATGCATATTCAACATATTGATCATCTCAACATAAGGAAACAAACCATAAGAACCATCAAAGCAACCTTGTGAAATGTATGGATAAGGTCCCATACCCCTACCCACACTAAGGAAAACTCATTAAGTTATTATAGTTCATAACTTCAATTCTAGTTCATTCTATCATAATGGGATTAGCTTTAACCGACATAGACCATGAGAGCTTACTCATGGAATCCGGTGTCTATCCCACAGCAAAAAAGGGTTGTCTTACCTGCCTAAGGTAGAACTAAAACTCTTGGTTTACGTGAATCCACTAGCTAAAGATCTATGTGGGCACATAGTTTATCGGATAAGGGGATTGCGTTTAGAAATCTGCCCTCTACTAGCGGAGGATCTTCCATCACATGAGACTTCTTCTAGAAACCCGCCCTCTACTAACGGAGTAGCATATATCTCATTATCATATCCACTCGGTGCTAAGCACAATTCCCTTCGAGATTATATTTAAGTCTTGACTTGAAGTAATGATTATGGAGAAGTTTCTTGACACTCAATCCATCAAACTCATGCTAAAGCTCCTATATTCATTAGGGTAGACTAGTCTTCAACCCTTGGAACCACTACATGTGACAAACGTTTCCCATTATATGATACTCATACATAAGAGTGTGCATAAGGATAATCATCCAACCAATATCATAATTAGATCAAAATAAAAGTACTTTACTATCAAGCAATCCAATTGAATGCACACAACTCTCATACATATAGCTAGATCTCATGCTTTGCCCTTCAAGGGCTATAGATCACTATGAATCAATATCTCTAGAATTAATTCATTGAACATGTATAATAACCTAATTCAAGTAAGCAATCTATCACATTCATAATTCGAACACAATCTACTAACAATGACTCATATTCATGGTTCAAGATCCAATTTTAGGGAAACCTAGGAATACATGGATTCTTAGATAATTCCTTAGGAAAACACTAGTAATTCATAAAATTGATCATAATATAAGACAATAAACACATTGAAATAGTTTTGAAAGTGAATCCATGCCATAGATTGAAAACCCTAGGTTTTGGAGAAATTCAACTTTGAGAAATAGAGTTTTGAAGGGCTTTATGGAAGGAAGCTATCCATAAATCAACACTACCATACCTTGATTAGAAATCTTTCACGAAATTGAAGAGGAAAGTTGAGTTCTTGTGCCTTAGTCTCCTAGTTCTTCTTCTTCTTCAATGGTGGTTTCTAGTGAGAGAAATATTGTGAGAGAGAAGATTTTGGGAGTTATTTGGGTGTTGTGAATTAATGACTTGCATTGGGTGAATTTGACTTAAAAACAACTTATATAGTACCCCTAAAAATACACAAAATGACCTCACTTTAATTGGACTTAAATAGGGAAAGACTTAATTGACCCTCATTTAATGAACCCGTCCAGGCACCACAAGCTGCTTCACGAGTCGCGGTGAGGACCATGATCCGTGGTCCCCATCGTGAAGGTTATGCAGTAACTAGGCACATGGTGCCTTAGGGTCACAAGCCCAAGGCATTATCACGAGGGGATTGATACGCTCAAATTACACCTCCTTAAAGAAGCATAAGCGATCGTTATCAAGTAAAGAACCCACTTGTAGGTTGGGGTCGATCCCACGAGGAAAATGGTTTAGAGTTAACTTTAACCAACAATTATATTCGTTTAGTCAAATTACTTCCACAAACAAGTAATTAAAGTGGGGGATTTGTGAAACAAATGGTAAGAATTCAGTAAGTAATCGGTAAACAAATGTCAATTTCGGTTGTTATCAAGATGAGAGAATTAACTAGAGTATACGTGTTCCCCACAAGCTCATAACGCAGTAATCCTAGTAATATCAATCCTTTTCTAGTGTACTGCATGCAAAGTGATAAGTTAGGTATCTCTAAATCCTTGGTCCGGCATCTAGAGAATTTCACCCCTCACCTTGGTCCGGCTACGTGTGTATAATTTACTAACCTTTACCTTTACCTCATATTAGACATCACATCGATGTTTGGCTTAGTTATTACTTCTCACCAATCGACACTTGCCTATTAGATAGTATCACGCTAAATCTATGTTGATAATTCTTTTCTTGTAGATTACCTCCTTGGTTCGGCATGTAGCAACAAGGCGAGTTCTAATGTTGGCCACCGTTAAAAAGACTTCTATACGAAAGAATTGTCAATGCATGCAAACCACTATTCAAGAATTGCTTATTTACTATTCATACTTTGTTAATCGCTCATTGTTCCCACAACCCTAGTTGTGGAGTTTAGTTACCCATAATCATAAAAACACAATTCATTTGTTTTAGATGAAAGAATTATGAACTTACGTAAGAAGAAGAATAAATCCAGAAATTCAACTTGAATTGCGACACCATAATCTTCAAAACGAACTCAGGAAATTAAGAATTGCTAAAGTTGCAAGTTAATCTCCCAAGTCAAGAACTAGTAATAAAATCTAACTCCCAAAAATGAGGTTTACATACCCTATTTATAGAAAACAAGTCCTAAATTAAAGGGGAAATAAAATAAGGAAAGTTTGTTCAGGTACGCGTCTTCATTCCACGAGACTGACTCACGGACCGTCAATGGATCCACGGTCCATGAGTCCCTACCGTCAGCCAGGACTTGGAAAATATTTCAGCGTAAAAAAATAGCTTTTTTGAAGCAAACGACGAGACATCAGTACGGACTGTAGATCGATCTACGGTGCGTCAATCTCTCTCCGTAGCTCCACACTTAGAATCTTCAAAACTCAGGTACTGGAACCCTCGCAGTATCATTCTACGGATCAACAGTACGGTTCGTAGATCAATCTACGAACCGTCAATGTCCACTGTGGTTCCACACTTGGTCAGATTTCCCTGATTTTCCTTGCCTGCTGATCTACGGTCACCATCTACAGAGCATCAATGGTCCTACTGTCCGTAGATGACCTCCGTAGATGCCCTTTTATGCATTTCTTTCATCTGTCTCTGTACTTCCGCGCCTAAACACCTTTCCTGCAAAACATGAAAAAAATACATAAAAACCAATACAAACAGGCCCTAGACACACACAACTCTTAAGTGAAATGTATTAACAATACAGTAAACTTACGGTATATCAACACCCTCAACTTAAATTCGTTGTTTGTCCTCAAGCAACGCACTAAAACTCTAAACGACACTTGTATAGAAGCAAGCAATTCAAGCCCAAGGAATCACATGGCTCTCTACTCCAACTCTCTTTCTGGGTGCAAAATCTATTTTCTTAGACTCGATAAGCTATTTCATACGGATGAAAATATGACAAAGACGACCAACCAACTCACAACAAACACTGTTTCACTATCACCAAGGTACCAATTTTCTGACAATGTGACTAGTGCCCTTACTTCAAACGAAATCCCTTTTCACACAATGAATATGAATTTGAGTACAAGGATTCATTCAACACTCACACCCAGAAGTAACTTCAAGTACAGTTAGTGTTCAATACCATAGGCTTGACCTTATTTTCACTGCTTAGACTCTCCAAACTAGACTCTAGGATCACTACAGAACTTTCTTAGCTTGTAGCGTAGGCTCAGGGTCAAGTGTGGTACATTTGGGTACTTCTTAGTGACTTTCTGCCCTCCTTGATATTACACTAGGCTTTCAACCTCTTTTTGCCCTATTTTTGCCATCCTACCGTTTTAACTTCTTTCCCTTAATTTTATTCAACCATGGATGTGACTTTAGACTTTGTAGCTCTTTATTTTTCACTTTCATATTTTTCTTGCGTTTTATTCTTTTCTTTAGCTTTCAACAAGTCACATCCTCTTTTTTTCAACATCACACTCTTTTCATACCCATTTTTATTTGAGTTTCCTCTCTCATAGCCACCCTCAACTTATGAATTTTCCATTGGTTGAAGTGCACAATACCCGATGTCAGGTCAGTTATATTAGCCATCCTCAACTTAGGCTTTTGGCTAAGTCGAGGTGCACATGTCCAAGGAGGGACTGGGGCTAACATAGTAGATTATGGGAAGGTGAGTTAGGGGTTTAGAAAGAAATCGTCTAATTTAGGCTCAAAACATTTGGATCAAAGTGAGCATTTATTTCATTTAGTCGAATTCTTCTTTTAGGCAATTTGTGGACTCATCATAATGAGGGCCTATGATCACTTCCAAGCCTCTAGAGTAGATTGTGTTAGCAGGACTAACCGGGCAAGTTCTAGATTGGCACAAAAACTGTTTGAACAATCAACTATTCTCACACACTCTTGGGACATAGTTTCATTATCAGAATATCAGATTACCCGGTTCAAGGTGTAGCTTCAGTCATGCCATCATGTTGATTCATTTTAATGTCATACCCAGAGCCAACACATTCAACTTATCTTAGCCTACAAATTCTAGCACACATATGAAAATTTGGATGGGTATCATGCTTCATTCTTTTTCATGCTTTTACAAATACGATACTAACACATGCCGGTTCAAGAGAAATTAAACAGTCTCTTGGGAAAAAAGAACACAGGCAAGAAAACCCCAAGAGATGATTTATGAGTTGGGTTACTTAAACTTCACCCTATCACTCATAATCCATTTACCCCACCCCAAAAAAACTAGATGCGATTGTCCCCAATACATACAAAAAAAAAACAATAAAAGATAATGGATTGGGTGAAGCAAACCTGTGGCGCATAGCACCAAAGACGCATCAACAAGCGGGTGGGTCCGATTTCCTGGAGCCTGCTAAATCATCACTCGGGTCACCCTCAGTAGTGCCCGCATCAACAAGGACAACACCATCAGTAGTGCCATCTGTCACTCTACTTGCACCCTCAGTGGTGCTCACATCAATCCTCACGAGGATAGAACTCGACGCCCCAGCAATCATCTCACGGGCCCTCTGCTGCCTCAGCTGCTCATCTATTATGGAGGCTTTTCGTGCCTTCTTCTCCTGCCTGTGCTGCCTTTTCCTCCTCCGTGAGCTCAGATTTGTGACTATATCGGTGCCTCTTACGACGGGCATGTGCAGGATCGATCTGCTCCTCCGCTTCATCTTCACTTAATAGTGCACCTAGGATTGTATCATCGCCTAATGCAGAGGGTGCATCCTATTGCTCAACAGCTGGTGTGGCCAGGATGGTGTCAACATTGTCCCGGAGACTAGCTAGCTCGGTCTGAAAAGAGGACATATCAGTAGTGGGAGCTGGCCTCTCTAGAAATCTCAACTCGAAGGCATCGAGCCGCTTATGAACTGCTTGGACCTTATGGTCAATTTGTGCCTCCATCCTCTTCTCTACTCTCTCTTCGGACTCAGCAATCAACTTCCGCATCCAGGGCTTAATATGGTGCAGCAAGGTGGCCATCTGAGCCTCTAACTTCTGGACTCAGACCAGTGGTATAACATTGGCTCCCGAAGGTGGGGTGGCTCTAGATGAGCTGGGGGCCTGACAAGCGGCTTGCGAAGAGGAGGCTGGGGCATCATCAGTGTGGGTTGGAGGGGCATGATCATCACCCTGCATCTACTAAATCAATACCCAATGACACATCGATCCGCGGCCCTCTGCAAGGTGCTGCCACATTCACCTCGTCCTGAATTAGGCCAACATCTAAGGTCCCCGTAGGGTGGATCAACCTATCAAAGTGACATATCGTCACTCCAGACTCCCTGCACAATTGGAAAATTAAACATGGAAAGGGGTAAGTAGTGGAGGTCTTGAACGCCCTCTCGTGAATTTCTGCCAGCAACATGCGGGCAAAGTCAATCTCCAATCCTGCTACTAACGCTGCAACCATGAAGGATCTATCCCATGTGAGTTGGTTGTCAGCTTTGTGGGTGACACCCTGTTACGCACCAACAACCAGAAGAACTTGGCCACAAAATTTAATGTGGCCTTTCGTCTACCCAACCGTGGTGCGGCGACCCACTCTGCACGCTCGCCATCTGCAGCAATGTATTTAGCCAACCAAAGTATAACAGCCTCCCTCTTCTTTGCATTACGCGTGAAGGCTCTACTCCTCACAATATCCCATCTGTAATCAAATTCGGCTGTGTTGAGAGCCCAAGTGTGATCAGGACCAGGGCCATAGAGGAATCGGCTGATGGTGGCATGTTATATGTCCACTGGAAAACCTCGGACCATAGTAGAAGTGATAGGGTCCTGGGCTATGGGCTTGAACCTCTTGTCAATCGAACCTCGAAGAGTGGTAGCATAGGAGGCATAAAACTCCCGCCCAATCTCCTCACTATAAGTCCCAGGGTCTCGAGCCATCCAGTCAAAATTGTGAAGCTGAAAGAGCCGGTGGATGTCGGGAATAGTGTGTAAGCTCCCCGTGAGGACTCTGTGCTCTTAAGTGATAAGCCGAGCCATCTTCTCTTTCTCATTCAGCATTTTGGCATCCCAGTGGATTTTCCATTTCCCCTCAACACACCATTTGTTTGGCTCCTCAGCCACCGGATTCGGGTCATAGCTTCGTGGCACCTGGACTTCTCCTAAACTTGTGGCCTCATCAGACGAAGCAGCTTTGTCAGGTGATCCTGAGCTTGTGGCGGATCCAGAACTGGAGCCGGAAGCATGGGCTGGCTCAGAGCTTGAAGCAGAGGCGGACTTTAAGTCAGAAGTAGAACCAACCTCATAACCGGAAGCAGAACCTGCCGGTGACCCGATTAGTGTGTCCTCCTCATCAGACTAGGAGACAGTGGCTACGTTGGTGACCACTTATCAGGACGTATTCCGGGTTGCCCGAGGTGCAGTAGAGGATGTCCTCGTGTCCGGTGGAACATATGTTAGATCCTTTTCTGCATCCGTGTCTTCATCGATTAACCTGAAGCTAGAGGCAACAGATTTTGACTTGCCCTGTTTTGTATAGGTGACTAGCTTATTGGGTGCCATAGTACATGTGGAAGCATTATTAGTGCCAACACTAAATACAAACACACTCAAAAAAAATTTAGAACTAAAAACGAACAACCACAAAGACCCAAAAAATTTCAGACAATGGCTACAGTGGTCATCTACGGAGGGGACCTGCGGTCCGTAGACTGATCTGCAGTCCGTGGAACCCTTTCGTGGATTAGAGGACCAACTATATTGGTCGTAGATGGAAACCACAGAAGTACAAAATGGTCTGTAGATTGATCTACGGACCATAGTCCACATCCGTGGTTTCACACTTTGTGAAACTTTCAGGTGCATCCAACCACGAACTTGATCTACGGTCCGTAGATTGATCTACGGTCTGTAGACGGGGTTTCATGGATGAGATATGTGCCAGGTTTCAGACATTCTTTAATTTCAAGCCCGCATATTTGACCATTTTCAACAACATCCTAGTCTATCCATGCATTTCAATATTTAATCATGCTAGTTCCTCATTCTAAGGGTTCCAATTACTCAATTTGATAATTCTTTCATAGAATTTAGAACCCTAAGTCGAAACTTAAATATAGACTAGCAGTAAGACATGTTTAACACACTATCAAGGCAACACAATCACAATCTATCATCCCAAGGGTTTTAGTACTTAAAGTTTAGAATGCAATTAATACACTTAACTACCCAAGGTCAAGACCCGACTCCCGACTTTCTATATTCAATCTATGAACCGAAATTCAAAGTGAGAGGGAAATTATATTACCTTACAAGCAACCAGGAGTGGGGTGATTGCGTTATGAAACTAAGCATTTTGAAGACCACACTAATCGCCTAACTGTGCCGAACCCGAACACCGAAGTTTTGAATAGGGCTGTTGAGAGGGATTTGGAAATTTTTGGGATGAGTGGTGGTTGGAGAGGAAAGGGAAATTAGGTTTTAAGGGGAGAGAAAAAGGAATATTTAATGGGGAGTTATGGAGTGATTTAAGGGATTGGGAAGTTTAGAAATGGTTTGGTGATAAATGGAGGAAGTGGGAATGGTTTAAAATTGGGGGATTTTAAATAGAATAGGTCTGGGTCGGGTCAGGCAACAATTAGGGTTTTGGACCCACGAGACCCCATCTACGGTCTGTGGGTCTATCTATAGTCCGTAGATGAGGACCGTAGATCAAACTTGCACTTAAAAATTCAGAAACCTTACCTCGGATCTACGGACACTATTGATGGTCCGTGGAATGAACCACGGACCGTCAATGGGGTCCGTAGACCACTGCACCAGACCTTTGTCTGCAGATTCTGCCCCTGCACATGTAGCAACCAATAGCACTTTCTTTTTACATTTTCTGGACACTTTTTAGACACGGACCCTATGCTATGTCTAGCCAACACTAATACAAAACTAAAACACCTATCTAAATTAATACAAAGAATCAACTAAACAAAGAACACTACTAGATGGAAAGCAAAAACATATCGTTGGCTAGATTGTACATGTTGGGTTGCCTCCCAAGCAGTGCTTTATTTAATGTCGCGGCACGACGCAGGCCTCTTGTTTACTCAGACTTCATCAAGAACATAGGCCTCAACAACCTCTTGCACACTTTCTGCATTTCCCGGATAGATCTTGATCCTTTGCCCGTTTACCATTAACCTTGCTCCTTCACTGTTCTCAAGCTCAACCGCTCCATGGGGGAGAACTTTTGTGAGCAAAAATTGTCCGGTCCATTTGGATTTGACTTTGCCTGGAAACAAGCGCAACCTAGAGTTGAATAGAACCACAAGATCACCCACCACCAATTCTCACTTTTCAATTCTTTGATCATAATACCTCTTCATCTTCTCTTTGTACAAGGCTGAACTTTCATAAGCTTTTAGGCGAAACTCATCAAGCATATTCAAGTCACTCATTCTTTGATTAGATGGGGCTCCCCAATCCAAATTTAGCTTCTTCATCGCTCACAAAGCCTTATGCTCTAGCTCTACCGGTAAATGACAAGACTTCCCATATACAAGTTGGTAAGGAGACATACCTATGGGATTCTTGTATGCAGTGCGATAGGCCCATAGAGCATCATCAAGCTTCCTTGACCAATTCGTTCTGTTAGCATTCACAGTCTTTGCCAAAATTTGTTTGATCTCTCTGTTGGACACTTCAACTTGCTCACTAGTCTGTGGATGGTAAGGAGTGGCTACATTGTGGCGAACACCATATTTCTCAAGTAGTGCCTTGAATAACTTATTACAAAAGTGGGAACCTCCATCACTGATAATCGTCTTCGGTGTACCAAATCTGGAGAAGATATTCTTTTTCAAAAATGCGGTGACACTTTTACATTCATTATTGGAGAGAGCGACTGCTTCTACCCACTTCGATAAATAATCAACCGCAACAAGAATATACTTCATTCCATGTGAACTTACAAATGGACCCATAAAATCAATTCCCCATACATCAAACAACTCTATCACCAATATAGGATTCATAGGAAGCTCTTGCCTCTTTGAAATCCCTCTTTCTCTTTGGCAATGGTCACAAAACTTTGCGAACTCATGAGCATCTTGGTGGATTGTAGGCCAACAGTACCCACACTGCAAAATCTTATGTGTAGTTCTAATACCAATATGATGCCCACCAACAGGCGATGAATGACATGCTTCAAGTGCACTCAACATCTCAATCTCGAGCACACAACGACGAATAATCCCATCAGCACAACTACGATACAAGTAAGGCTCATCCCAATTTCTTCACATCATGCATAAACTTTTTCCTTTGGTGAAAAGATAAATCTAGGGGCAGAATATCACTTGCCAAATAATTAGCAAAGTCGGCGAACAAAGGAATTAGATCATGAGAAGAAGCCAACACTTGTTCATCTGGAAAAGCATCATTAATTTTAGCCCTATCACCAACTTTTAACATAGCCTCTTTCTCTAATAAGGACAAGTGATCGGCAACTTGATTTTTGATCCCCTTTCTATCTTTTACCACAAAACAAACTCTTGCAACAACAATACCCAGCTAATCAGCCTCGGTTTTTCATCCTTCTTCACCATCAAATACCTCAATGCAGAATGGTCAGTATGAACAATAACCTTAGTACCAAGCAAGTAGGATCGAAATTTCTCGAATACAAAAACCACCGCAAGAAGTTCTTGTTCAGTCACAATATAATTCCTTTAAGCCACATTTAGAGCTTTTCTAGCATAGTAAATAGGGTGAAGAATTTTCTCTCTCCTCTGTCCTAATACTACACCAAGCGCCACTCCACTCGCATAGCACATTACCTCAAACAGTTGTCCCCAATCTGGTGAAATAATGATAGGTGCAGTAACCAACATCTCATTCAACTGTCCAAACGCTCTCAGACAAGCGTCATCAAAATCAAACTTATACTCCTTTTCAAAACAGTTTGCACAATGGATGTGCAATTTTAGAGAAATCCTTGATGAATCTCCTATAGAAACTTGCATGCCCAAGAAAACTCCTAACACCTTTTACAGAGATAGAGGAGGAAGTTTTTCTATTACCTCAACTTTCGCTTTATCTACCTCAATGCCCTACTCAGAAATTTGATGACCTAGAACTATCCCTTATTTCACCATAAAGTGGCACTTCCCCAATTTCAGCACCAGATTGCAATCTTCACACCTTTTAAGTACCTCAGCCAAATGATTCAGCTATCGATCAAAAGAGTCACCTACCACAGAGAAATCATCCATAAATACCTTAATAGTGTCCTCCACCATATCAGAGAATATCGACATCATACAGTGCTGGAAGGTCTCTGGAGCATTGCACAACCCAAATGGCATCCGTTTGAGAGCAAAAGTCCCATAAGGGCAAGTGACGGTGGTCTTCTCTTGGTCTTCCGGAGCTATAGAAATTTGATTGTAGCCCGAATACCCATCAAGAAAATAATATCAACCCCTGCATGCAAGTGTATCCAACATCTTGTCCATGAATGGCATAGGAAAATGGTCCTTTTCTGTCCAAGCATTTAGGTTCCGGTAGTCCATGCAGACTCTCCATCCAGTCATGGGCTGCATCGGAACAAGCTCGTTTCTCTTATTAGGAACCACAGTAATCCCATCTTTCTTGGGCACACATTGAACATGACATACCTAACTACTATCTGCATTGGGATAGATAACCCCAACATCCAACCACTTGATGATCTCCTTTTTAACTACCTCCTGCATAGGCAGATTTAATATTCTTTGGTGCTCAATCTAGGTTTGTGATCTGGCATGAGTTGTATTTTGTGGGAACAAATACCAGGAGGAATCCTAATAATATCCACAATAGTCCACCCAATAGCTCGCTTGAACCACTTTAACACAGTCACCAAGCACTCTACTTGGCTCGCATTTAGATCTGCCACAATGATGACCAGCAAAGTATTATCTCTACCCAAGAATACATACCTCAAATGCGGTGGTAGAGCCTTAAGATCCAATTTCGGTGCCTCGACAATAGATGGTCTCGCAGGTGGGGACTCATGATTCTTCATGTCTAACTCATACTTTTTTGGTTTCGACCGATATTCCCACCTATCGAGTGCAGCTACCAACTCATCCTATTCTTCAATACCATCACTATCTAAATTCATCATAACTGCTGCTAGTGCCTCGACACCTAGTCGCTCTTCAATTTGCACTTCTGGTCCACTCTCAACTCTGCAAGTTATAGTAGATACCGTTTGGAGCTCACCACTCTACTTTATGGACCTACAAATACTGAAAGTTGCTTCTTCATTGTTCAGTTTGAACTTCATCATCCTTTTCTCTGTATCAACCAACGCACCCCCTGTGGCTAGATATGGTCTCCCAAGTATGATGGTGACCTCAAAATCAACCTCACAGTCAAATTTCACAAAATCCACAGAAAAGATGAACGACTCCACTTTCATTAGCATATGATGGAGTACACCAATGGGCCTTTTCATGGTTCGATTGCCCATAAGTAACTGCATCACAGTAGGCTTTGGATCACCTAGACCCAACTTCTTATAAATAGACAATGGCATGAGGTTGATGCTAGCACCAAGATCACACGATGCCTTAGCAAAGTGTAACCACCCTATAGTATATGGGATCGTGAAAGCACCAGGATCTTCCTTCTTCTACACAAGAGACCTTGTAGCAATAGCGATACAATGCTGCATTCAATCATCAACTTCAAAACTCACAGACCTTTTCTTTGTTACCATATCTTTCATAAACTTTGCCAGGCATTTGCTACAAAGCTTCTATCAATGGCATGTTGATGGAAAACTACTTCAACATAGTTACGATATTTACCATCTTCTTCACTAACCTTTGTGGAAAAGGTGGTGGAGGTCTAGGTATGGGGACCACTTTTTGAGATATCTCCACTTCTTTTATAGTCGCATTTTTAGACTCCTCTCTAACCTCTACCATATCATCTTTTTTTCTAATCTCAACATCTACCACATACGGCAAAGGTGGATCAATGGTTTGCTTACCCCCTCAAGTAGTAACTGTCATACAATGATCATCATTCTTTGGATTCTGGATGGTGTTTCTAGGAAGAGTGTCAGGTTGACGTGGGTTCACTATAGTAGACAACTGAGTCATCTGTTGCTCTAGATGCTTTTTTGACACTACATGGGAATCAACCTTTTGATCAATACCAGACAAGTCGTTTCTCATCTCCTTCACATTCTCATCAGTTGCATCAAACCTTCTCATCATCTTCGGCATCATATCTTCAATACCCACCATATTGCCTCCAGCTTCCCTAGTACCGGATTCCTAATTTTGAGAAGGAAGATAAGGTCCAACCCTATCATTTTTGTTGCCATAGTTGTTCCGGGTGTAGCTGTTGTCGCGATTGAAGTTCCCATCCCTGACATATTGACCCTCTCGGTTGTAATTGTCATATTTCTGACCTTGGTTTCTATGACCTTGGCGCCAATTGCCCGTGTTGGATCCTTAGGAATTTGGTCGGAAACCCCCCGTCTAATCATTCACCGCATAAGCATCCTCTTCATAGTAACATTTTTCAATTGGTGGTGGAGTTCTAGTCAAGTAGTTCATATCATTTACCTTTTCCGCACTTCCGCTCACATGTGTCAATACCAACCCCAACTCGGTCCTCATCTGAGCCATCTCCTCACGAATCTCATCCGCAGACTGGTTGTTTGTAGTATGAACAGCAAATGTGTTTCTCCCAGTATTCGACCTCCTAGTGCTCAATGTTTTATTGTTGCAAGAGATCTTCTCCAGATTTTCTGCAATGTGCGCTTATGTGCACTCACCATATGATCCTCCAGCAATAGTATCAAGCACTGCTTTATTGTTTTCATCCTGACCTCGATATAAATATTCCTTCAGTGACTAATCATCAATACGGTGATTTGGAACACCTCTTACAAATGCAGTGAATCTTTCCCAAGAGCTACTCACAGACTCTCTAGGTAATGCCACAAAATTATTGACCCTATCTTTGTGGTTGAGCTTCTTGGACACTGGATAATATCTTTCTAAGAACACATCCCTCAGTTGGTCCCATGTATAGATTGAGTTATAAGGGAGCTCAGTGAACCAAACATCAATATCGTCTGTCAGTGATAGAGGGAACACTCGCAACCCGATGACATCTATATCCAAGTATGGTCGACCTACACAACTTTTGCAAACCACCCTTAGCTTGGCTATGTGAGCATCTGGGTCCTCCGATGGCGACCCCGGGAAGATGCCCCTCGTTGTAAGCATCTGCATCAAGCTACTGGTCACTACAAATGTGTGCCCCAGAGGCAAAAGGGGTAGGACAAGAGGTCCTTCAGAGTCAACAATATTGATGTTGCCCCTATAATTGTCATTCGGTCATGGGCCAGGTGGACCTTGCACCCTCAATGCATCTCCCAATTGATTTTTAGCTGGAACCTGGTTGTCCCCACCAACTACCCTTGGAGGTTGCAACTCAACGTCATCACCTAGATTGCCTCCGATAGGGTTAACTTGAACTCCTTAACTGTTCATTCTTCGCAAAGTTTGGTTCAACTCTGGATCGTAAGGACTAAGTGGTTCACCTTGGCTCCGTGTACTTGGCATACACTAGAGTCAGAACCTAAGAGAGACAAAAACAAAAACAAAAAGTAAAATTAGGAAATATTTGAATAAAGTTCAATAATGTAGTTAAAATAAATCTAAAAGCCAAATTTCCCCGACAACGGCGCCAAAATTTGATATGCTCAAATTACACCTCCCTAAAGAAGCATAAGCGATCATTATCAAGTAAAAAACCCAACTTGTAGGTTGGGTCGATCCCACGAGGAAAATGGTTTAAACTTAACTTTAACCAACAATTATATTTGTTTCGTCAAATTACTTCAAGAAACAAGTAATTAAAGGGGAGGATTTGTGAAACAAATGGTAAGAATTCAGTAAGTAATCGGTAAACAAATGTCAATTTCAGTTGTTATCAAAATGAGAGAATTAACTAGGGTATATGTGTTCCCCACAAGCTTGTAACGCAGTAATCCTAGTAATAGAAATCCTTTCCTAGTGTACTGCATGCAAAGTGATAAGTTAGGTATCTCTAAATCCTTGGTCCGGCATCTAGAGAATTTCACCCCGCACCTTGGTCTAGCTACGTGTGTATAATTTTCTAACCCTTACCTTTACCTTATATTAGACATCACATCGATGTTTGGCTTAGTTATTACTTCGCACCAATCGACACTAGCCTATTAGATAGTATCACACTAAATCAATGTTGATAATTCTTTTCTTTTTCATTACCTCCTTGGTCCGGTAAGTAGCAACAAGGCGAGTTCTAACGTTGGCCACCGTTAAAAAGACTTCTAAATGAAAGAATTATCAATGCATGCAAACCACTATCAAGTATTGCTTATTTACTATTCATACTTTGTTAATCGCTAATGGTTCCCACAACCCTAGTTGTGGAGTTTAGTTACCCATAATCATATGAACACAATTCATTGTTTTAGATGAAAGAATTATGAACTTACGTAAGAAGAATAATAAACCCAGAAATTTGACTTGAATTGCGACACCAAAATCTTCAAAACGAACTCAGAAAATTAAGAATTGCTAAAGTTGCAAGTTAATTTCCCAAGTAAAGAACTAGAATAAAAGTAATAAAATCTAACTCCCAAAAACGAGGTTTACATACCCTATTTATAGAAAACAAGTCCTAAATTAAAAGGGAAACAAAATAAGGAAAGTTTGTTCAGGCACGCGTCTTCATTCCACGAGACTGGCTCACGGACCTTCAATAGATCTACGGCCCGTGAGTCCCTTCCGTCAGCCAGGACTTGGAAAATATTTCAGCGTCCAAAAATCAGCTTCTCTGAAGCAAACGACGAGACACCAATACGGACCGTAGATCGATCTACGGTCAGTCAATCCCTCTCCGTAGTTCCACACTTAGAATCATCAAAAATCAGGTACTAAAACCCTCACAGTATCATTCTATGGATCAACAGTACGGTCCGTAGATCAATCTACGGACCGTCAATGTCCACTGTGGTTCCACACTTGGTCAGCTTTCTCTAATTTGCCTTGCCTGTTGATCTACGATCACCATTTATGGAGCGTCAATGGACCTACGTAGATGCCTTTTTCTGCATTTCTTCCAGCTGTCTCTGTGCTTTCGCGGCTAAACTTCTTTCCTGTAAAACATTATAAAAACAGATAAAAACCAATACAAACATGCCCTAAACACACACAACTCTTAAGTGAAATGTATTAACAATACCATAAACTCACGGTATATCAGGGATTCATGAGACGTGGTCAAGACCATGAGTCGTGGTCCCTCTCGTGGTCCTTGAGGCAGTAGGCTTGCCATTTGGGCCCCTTAGCTCAATGCCTAAGGAATCTTCCCGAAGGGTTCAATGAATCGTGGTCAAGACCAGAAGTAATGGTCAAGACCACGACCCGTGGTCCATCTCGTGAAGTTGAGGTCGTGGCTAGGCAAATTAGTGGCCACTTTACCATGGCCAAGGCAAGACCACGATTTACCTTCACGAGCGGTGGTGTGGACCATGACCCGTGGTCCCACTCCTGAAGGTGGGGCAGTAGCTCTAAGCTAGGGGCAGCCTTGGCCTTTGGCTTTCGCTTGGCCCCTTTTGCTTTGGCACTTGCCCCTTTGTCCTTGACTCTTCCAACCCTCATTCCTGATGTTCACCCCTCATGTTTAGGCTCTAGTTTACCCTATCATTTTCTGGAGTGTTACATAAATGGATTGTGAGTGATAGGGTGAAGTCTGAGTAACCCAACTCATAATCCTCTCTTGGGGTTTTCTTGCCTATATTCCTTTCCCCCGAGAGACTGTTTTACTTTATGTTGAACCGGGATGTTTAGGATTGTATGTGTAGAAGTAAGTAAAAGAATACAAGCATGATGGCATGAAAAGTATGAAAAATTGATACCCATCCAAAAAGTTTGAAATGTGATAGATCTTTAGGCTTGATGATTTGAATGTGCTGGATCACAATATGACATGATAAGGAACCAATTTGACCTAATGACTTAAGCTAAAACTTGAACTACGTAATCAAATAACCTGATAATGAAACAATGTGCCAAGTGTGTGTGAGAAAAGTTTTTATGTTCATAAAGTATATGCCAATCTAGAACTTGCCTCGTTGGTCCTGCTAATCTAATCTAGGCTAGAGGTTGGGAAATCATCGTAGGCCCTTGTTCAAATAAGTCAACTCAAGCCTAAATAATTCTACCAAAAGAAAGAAATGTTCGCTTTCATCCAAATGTTTGAGCCTAATGTAGACCACTTCTTTCAGTACACCTAACTCACCTTCCCTAAAATAATTGTCTTGGCCCCAGTCCCTCCTTGGACATGTGCACCTTGACGTAGGCCAAAAGCCTAAGTTGAGGTTGGCTAATACAAAGAGTTACCTTGATCTTGGCCCTGGTCCGACATCGTATATTGTGCACCTCAACTCATGCAAAATACATAAGTTGAGGGTGACTATGAAAAAGGAAACCAAAAGAAAAAGGGTATGAAACGAATTTTGTGTTGAAGAGAGAAAAAAATGTGACTTTGTGCAAAAGAAGCAAAAAGATGAATAACAAAAGTGCTGAAAGAAGTAAAGAAAAATAAAGTGAAAGAAAAAGAAGAAAGTGAAAAATAAGAGCTATAGAGTCAAAAGTCACATCTGTGCGAAAAGGAATCAAGGAAAAGAACAGAAAAATAAAAACATGTCAAGAATTCGTTGAGAAGAGAGGTAAAAAGACTATGTAATGTCAAGCATGGCAGAAAGTCACTAAAAAAATACTCAAATGTAGCTTACCTGACCCTCAGCCTACGTTACAAGCTAACAAAGTTCTATAGTGATCCTAGCAACTAGTTTGGAGAGTCTAAGCACTGAAAATAAGAGCAAGCCTATGGTATTGAGTACTAACTGTACTTGAAGTCACTTCTGAGCGTGAGTGTTGAATGAATCCTAAAACTTGAAATTCATATCTATTGCGTGTGAAAATGGATTTCTTTTGAAGTGAGGGCACTAGTTACATTGTTGGAGAATTGATGCTTTGGTGATTGTGAAAGGTGTATATTGTGATGTCTATTGGTCGATCTATGTCATGATTTGATACGTATGAGTTAGCTTGTTGAGTCTTGATGAAATGATTTGCACTAATGTGATGGAACTGATTGAAAAAGCCATGTGATTGCTTGAGTTTGTATGTCTACTTATACATAAGAGTCGTTTAGTGTGTTAGTGTGTCGCTTGAGGACAAACAACAAGTTTAAGTTGAGGGTGTTGATATACCGTGATTTTACAGTATTTTTGATATGTTTCACTCAGAGTTTGTGTGTGTCTTAGGCGATTTTCTTATTAGAAATGATGTTTTGTGTATACTTCTTGCAGGAAATAGGCTTGGATAAGGTTGATGAAGATGCGAGCTGAAAAGTGTTGAAGTAGCCACCAACAGTGCCATCCACAGACCGTAGGTCCATCAAGGGACCGTGGAAGGGCAGTCATAGTCCTTGGCCTGGGAGATGAGTTCCAATAACTTAAATCACGGAGTGCTAGGACGGACCGTAGTCCAGTCCATGGACCGTGGGTGAGACATCGTAGGTAGAACATCAAGGTTGTCTGACAAGTGTGGAACCACGGAGCAAGATGACGAACCGTAGGTCGACCCACAATCCGTCCTACACATCCGTCATTGATGATATGAGAGTTCAAGGTTCCAATACCTGATGAAGGTTTATAAGTGTTGAGCCACGGAGGGGACCTACGGACCGTAGGTCGACCCATAGTCCGTAGGTCGAAGCGTCTTTTGAAACTGCATCCGGCCAGTTATTTCCTTATTTTGTTTGTTGTTTTATTTAGGAGTTGTTTTCTATAAATAGGAGTTATAAACATCATTTTTGGGGGTTAGACATTATTGTATACATTTAATTTTGGTGTTTTGGGAATTATTTTTCAAACTCTTAGTATTCTAATATCCGGAAGTTACTTAATACTATTTTCACTTTGAATTTCAATTCAGGATTTGGGTTTTCATCTATTCTCATTGTAAGTTCATGAGTTCTTTTTACCCAATGAGGAATTGTGTTCTTTTAAGCATGAGTAGCTAAATCCACAACTAGGGTTGTGGGAACCATGAGCAATTCACAAAGTATGAATAATAATTAAGTAGTTCTTGAATAGTTTTTATGTATGTAGTGTTAATCCTTTCGTTTAGAATTCTTTTTGACGGTTGCAAGCACTAGTACTAGCCTCATTTCTACTTGACGGTCCAAGGAGCTAATGAATGAGAAAAGAATTAACAATAGAGACTTAGTGGATGCTATCTAATAATCTAATGTTAATTGGAGCGAGGGTGAAAACTAAGCCATACATTGATGTGATGTCTAATTTGGGGTAAATGTAAGGGTTAGTAAAGCACACACATGTAGCCGGACCACGGGCCGATGTGAAATTCCCTACTTGGAGGACCTATCACTTAGGGATACCCAACTTAAAAACTTTTCATGTGAAACACTAGGGAAGGATTACTATTATTAGGATTAATGCATTAAGAGCTTATGGGGAACACATATTCTCTAGTTTTTCTGTTATATTGATTTCTCAAACTGATAATCTTGCTTACTTTTTACTTAGTCAACAATCTTTTACTTGCTTACAAAACCCCCCCTTTATTTACTTATCTCGGAAATAGTTTGACTAAACGGATACAATAGTGAGTAATAAGTTTAAGTCTGAACCATATTGCTCGTGGGATCGACCCCAACCTACAAGTTGGGTTCTTTATTGGACAATGATCACTTATACTTCTTTAAGGAGGTGTAATTTGAGCGTATCACATAGCGTAAGCAATATATTTCCGATAAGCTTATCCATCTAGCTATATAAAATTAGATACAATTAAAGTTCCACACCTTCCACTATATGTCGATTTACACAATGATACTAATTTTAGATATTAAACTTGAGCTGCGCATATCCAGAAATTTTAGATAGCATTTCATTCAAGTAGAAATGTTAGTTTTAAATTTACAACCCACCACATCCACCCTCTTCCTCTCGAATCTGTACAGGGGTGATGCAGGAACAATCTGCAGAAACTACTAAGTTCATTTTAAAGCATATCTTAGGCTAAAATGAAGAATTGCCAGCAAAAAGAACGGAGACAACTTAAGAATGTTTATTGTAGAAAAGTGTCCAGAATAAATAAAAGAAACATTTTGGTGATTTCCACAACACAAAAGAGAGATCATGCAGTGATCAAATAAGCTATGGAAACTTCATCGTTGACCCTTCATCAACATAACTCGACTTAGTTTTTTCCTTCCTCTAACTGAAGTTCTCTCATAAATAAAAAGTCATGGAAGATCACATAACCTAATAGTTTCTTTGTTGAGGCTATAGATAAAGATAAAATATTTTATACTTCCCCAATGTTTGGAGTAAGTAAGATTCAGTGTCGTTTACCTATTTTACAAGTTAAGATGAATCTAAAGTATAAAAATCATTCAAAAAGATTTTTAAAATAATTAAAATAAACTTATCTCCTTAGTTTTGTTTGTCAATCTATGATCTAAGAAGATGCAAGTCTTTGTGGCATAGCTAATTGATGCACCTTCCGAGTTTGCTTCCTTTCTATTTGAAATTTGCATTCAAGACAAAAAAGTGAAATTTTGTTTTATGCTACCAACAGAGGCTCTTGGATCCTTTGTTTCTTTTTTTCCTTCTATTTAATCTTCTACTTCCATTGTCCCGTGTGATAACACTCCATGTCTTTTTGGCTTCCAAATAGAAGTCATAGTCCTAACTTGTGAACTTCCTTTTACTTGGTTTGTATTGTATATCTCATGGGGCATATGATGGGAATTTTCATTCTGAATGTACTTCAAGTGAAGATAGAGTAAGTGATATAATGGCTATCCTATTCATTTAAGTTCTAGGAACATAGGTAATTTTGTCAAGAACAATAGCCCTGTGGTATTTCTACGATGCATCCAGGAATCAAATAAGAGGCATATTGCAAACATACAAGAGATTGCAGAATCTTACCAAAAAGCTTTCATCAAGTGAACATATCATGTGTATTATCTTAGATTTTTAAACTCCATCCCTGTTTTCAACTGATATATCGCACTCGATTCTCTTACCACAATCAACAACTTTCAGAATGGGCACCTTGGCAGTTTTTATTGGATGAACACCAAAAACATGCCAACATCCTGAAGCACAGAAAACCACAAATGAAAAAATACAAAACACACTAAATCCTAACAGTGAAAAATAAAATGTTAAATAGAGTAAATATATGCAAAGAATTCATATAGTCGCAAACAAAAAAACAAAACATTAGGAGACACCCTACAAATTTCTAGTTTTATGGATTTTTCACATTTCCTGGTCTGTTTTTCTACTTTTCTTATGATATTAAGGTATTTCTAATTATTAAAGTATAAAATTACATGTAGTATAGATATCTCTTGCATTCCCTCAATGTTATATTCTTATGATTTACATCTTTCTTCACCACTTGGCTGTCTCCTATTGAAATTTCACTTTCTTCTTTTTTCCTCTTTTTTTGGGACAAGTGCCATTGAACTTTCCCTTCCAACAGAATTATGATTGGATGCATATATCCATCATTTGTCAAATGTACAAATTAAAAAAAATAGATGAAGTTTACCAGACTTCTTTAAGATATACAATTGTTTCCTTACTTTTATTTGACATCTCCTTTCTTCTCCTTTTATCTCCTCTAAGTTCTAACTAAGCAACGACTAACTCTTTCCAGTTACTCATGCCTAATGTGATGACAACCAAACAAATATTTTTCGTGAAAAATCTTCAGTATGTTAAATTTGTAGAAGCATTGCAGAGAGCCTCTTCAGTATGTTAAATTCTACACATTCTTTTTCTTATCAATGTAATTTATTTCTTGTTTTTCACTATTTTCTACCACATTTACTTGTTATATTGCAGACAAAATTGTTGACGGTATTCCATTCTAAGTTCCACGGAGACTCTATACTTTCAATGCCGCACCCGTGTCGGATTCTCCAAAATTACACTATTTTTGGAGAATCTAAGACACTTGTTGACATTTTTGGAGAGTCCAAGCAACATAGATTCCATTGAAAAATATTTAGAAAACCATGTCTCTTTACCAAAATAAATGGTATGTGACATTTCCCTTAATGGAAATAGTCATTCCCTCATTTATTTAGTTGGTTCTACAAATAAAAATAGTCATTTCATTGAAGTGGCAACATATTTTTTACCTAGAGAACATTCAGAGCAGTAAATCTACTTCGTCTAAAATTTGATAAACTCTTCAAAGTAACATGTATTACATTTTTTGTTAGGATGCAGAGGTAGTAATCCATGAACTAAAGACAGTATCATGGAAAAAAAGGAATTAAATCAAAGATTTACTTTGAAGTAAGTATAATGTCACCACCCAGACCGTCGTGTTTGGCACCCACAGTAACCTTCCGGTTGGAGAACCATTAATACTAATTAGCTAACCCAAGAACTAGATATTTAAAGATACTGAAGTAGGTTTAAATGCAAAAATAGAGTAGAGTTCCCATAAACTCCAAAAGTCTAACTACGACTATCAAAACATAGCGGGAATATTCTTTAGAAATTGAAAGTCAACGTACCAAAACTCTAAAGTTCAACAAGTCTAAAGAAAAGGGGTACAACCCAGTTAAACATATGAATATCTAACTAGAAAGTCTGAGTCCGGAAGGAGTGGACTAAAACACATAGAACTCATGGCAACCTAGAAGAACTGGCTCACCCTTGAATTTGATTGATCACTGATCTCCTAGATGAGGTCTGTTAGTAGCCGCCTGAAGATGCCATGTACTCAACAAAGAAAGAGCAAGTGCAATATCAGTACACAGTCATAGTGTACTGGTACGATTACGCGGCTATTCCAGTAAGCACAACATATATGAGTAGTCACAACAAGTAAACACGCATATACCGAACATATACAATATCAGTTATCATTTTAGGAGAAACGTACCATTTCACATTTCTAATATCAAGTAAATAAGCATATAGGCCAAGTCAATGTTCCTCTCATGGAACCCATGCCCAAACTGTTAGTGTGCCGGATTGTGATACCCGATTCAAGTTAGTGTGTCGGAGTGTGACACCCGTTCCCATATGTATGTCGGTACGTGACATCCGATCCCAGTTAGTGTATTGGAACGTAACAAATGATCCATTTAACAAGCCACAATCACAATGTACATTCTCATAATCATACAATAAGGTGTTGATTCATGGCATACAATCATTCGTTCATATTCATTCACATTTACTGTGATCAATAGTGCAATATTCGCATACATACATGCAATACAATGAAGCAAATACTAATATACATCACACAAATATGAAATCTAACCATCACCTACCTTGAAAACAAGCTTGAATCCTCCTAAGAAAGTTGATTCTTCCCTTTCCGGATTCTTTCCGTTTGTTTTAGGTCTACAAACAACAAATTATTGCAAGGATCAATAAACGAGGCCTAATTACCTAGATTACAATCAAAATTATCAAACCTAGGCCAAACCCAAGATCCCAATACCCAACTTAGGGATTTTCCACCATTAGTTTTCAGGTCAAAATCCTCCCCCATTGATAATTACCCACAAATCAAAGTTCTACGGATCGAAAAATGGATTAGGGGAGTAAAATCCTTATCTTTAGCACCAAAAATAGTGGAAAACTATCAACAAATCACCTGGGGTCGTCTCCAACCTATCAAGAATGAAACTTGCAGAAAATAATGTTTTTCGGGTATAATTCCGACTTAATGCGTGTCTGGCCCGCCTTAGTGGGACCCAACCCGACACAGCGGCCCCGCCCTAGCGATGCATGGAAAAAGAAAGTCAAAAGTTGAGTTTCAATCCCCCATTTCGAAACACACCTTCAACCCATGACACTTAGAAACTACCCGTTCACGCTAAGATCAATTTCAGGAGTTCTACTAACCCGAATTTGATTTCGTAAAGTCGTACGGGTTCCTTAACGTCTTAGTTATCTAATCATGTGATCAAAATCATAATTAGATCTCTCATTCATTACCAGATTTCCTATACCTCTCATGACTCTGATTTTGTCCAAATCTTGACTAGGCTAGGAATTTCTGAGTTACTACGAAAAAGTTTTTTGGCCCAAAATTTTTGTGACGACTCTCATTACAAAGTTTCACCAAAGTCCAATATGACTTCTCATATTATCGCATTCTAACTTCTACAAGTGACGACTCTTATATACTTTTTTTTTTAAAAACAAAACAAATTGTACCGATATTCAAAGGAAGGAGAACTTGTCCAACCCTTTGTTACAATAATATCAAGATACTACATATAGCAGATATTCAAGAGAAGGAGAAGCTTTTTTTCAACTTTTATTACAACGACAACATAACTAATACTAAATTCAGCAAACATGAAGAATAGGGAAGCATCGTCTTGATTCGTGTAGTCGGCAGAGGATGGAATAATTTCTCTTCAACATCATCTTTCCACCTCCTAATTATCAAAAGTACATAACAGTTAACAAAGAACCTAAGTGAAATTTCATATGATGACTAGTAAAAATAGTTTATATGTGAGCAATAAAGAAAATCAGTAAAACCAAATAGTACCCAAGTATTCGATAAAGATGAAGATTTTGAAGTCGGATCCTTCCTGATCTAAATTTTAAGATTTTGAGGTACGGATCCAAGGATCAACAAGGATGCCAATACAAAAAAAAAACCTAAAATTGATATTGGTACAAATTCTATTAAACAAAATAATTCCCAAATAAAAAGGTGATGGTCTAGACTAATAACAACTTGACATACCTGGCGATATTGATTTGTGATTATGCGAGAAAGCTGCTCTATTAAGCCATCAAATGATGGGCCCCATCTACTCACACTTCTATGTCAAAGTATTATTAGTGTTGGAATAACAATACTTCATAATATATCAGTATCGCATAATCCCAAACGAACGCTCTATTTACGTCAAGGCTTGAAGCTTTGATTTGTCCCAATTATCTTATTGCTCTCACTTGGGTTACAAGCTCACGCTACTGAGCTCAGCGATATAAAATGTTTGTTCAGTTCTTATAAATGTTTGTATTCGTCTTCTGCCATTAGTGTGGGACAAAGACACACTAAATTCTACACTGAATGTTTTAGCATGTGCAATGATATGCCTAGAAAGTCAAAACACATATGCTAAAACATACGATGTAGGATTTAGTGTGTCTTGTCCCACACCGGTGGAAGAAGACGAATACAAATATTTAATAGAAACTCAACAGACATTGTATATCCCTGACCTTAATAGTTGGCTTGTTTTCCTGCGTCATTCATTAGATAATCCAAGTTATAATCCACAATCACAAAGTCACTAAGTAACGAACTAATAGAGTAGTTCTTAAGAAAGTAGTGATATCCCTTAATAGGGAGGTGCCTATAGGTCAACACAAGGCTATGTTGTGTGTAATCTTTGTTAACAACTAAGATTTGATATTTCATAAGATGATTGTTGATAATTCCAGGGCTCGATATTAATCAAAGCCAATATTTCAATACAAACTTGAATTTCCAAAGGGAATTCACTGGAAGAAACTATTTTTCCACAAATGAAAACCTAAAAAGGGGGAACAATAATATTTTGGGCCCTGAATTCTAGTTTTCTTCTTCTCTATAACTAAGAAAATTAGCACAAGTTTCAGCTAATTATCTATTTGGTCATTAATTTATCATGTATGTTTCTATATTTAAATCCTGACCTTGTTGTTGCTTCATTTGGAAATACTGGAAAGCTGAAATGTTAAAATTTGAATTGCTGCAAATGTCGTAAATTTTTTCGACTAAGTGTTATATCAAAAGAATTGAAAATATTGAGAGTAGCTCATATAAAAAATTTCAAGACAAATTTAGACCAGATTTTCATTGGATATCGGTTATAATCCGCCATTAAAGAGCTTCGAAGCTCAAATTTAAAATTTGGCCTACACCAACCGTGAATCATTTCGAGAGGATAATATATAATCAAAACATCGAGAGGAGCTAATGTGAAATTTTTTGGATTGTTTAGAAGAGATTTGAGTTGGATGTCTATTAAAATCTGCCATTAAAGAGCTTCGAAGCTCAAATTTAAAATTTGACCTTCCACAAACGTGAATCTTTTCAAGTGGATAATATGTAATCAAACCATCGAGAGGAGCTCATATATAAAATTCATGATGCTATAGAGGATATTTGAATTGGTTGGAATTGAAAAAATAATACAACTCGTGATGAAGAGGATAAATTATTGCAATGTATTAATATTATATAACAGGTTATATGAATATATATCTCTGAGACATAGTTACATGTCATATATACATGGTTATATGCTATTCATATTATATGAAATGCATTACATGCACATGCGGCTATTTTAGTTGAAAATAATTTTGTCCAAAAAAGTATGTTATGATTATGTTGTATCAATTTCTTTAAAAGGGCTTCTTCTGTAAATTCATGGATTGCTTCCATAATTCTAGTTCCAATGTCGTTTGATGCCTTTAAGACAAAATATTTTATAAATTAGGTAAGCTATCCGTGCTTCATACAGTTATCGAATATTAAATTCACAACGTACAAGTTTTTATTGTTAATAAATATTAAAAATTTCCGAGTTAGAGACAGTGAATAAGGAAATTAAAGATTCTGAATCAAAGCAACGTGAATTTATGGAGCTTTTCAACTCAGAGGCTCGTGTAAGACATAATTTTCATCATATTAGGTTATTTACAACAATTATTAATAGTCAGAAATACATCTAAACTATCCAAGTCTTTTGAATTTCATACCCGAATTATCACTCAATAATTTTAGTATTCATCAAATAATTACTTGACTTCATTTGTTAAATTAGACAGTAACTATTTAAAACTAAAATGATTAAGTGGAAACTCATATTTAGAGGTTAATGTTTTCGAATTGGATATGAAAAGGTCGATTTGAATTTTTTTGATTTTTGGATTCAAGAAATTCAAATCTATATACGTTCGGATTAGATTGGTTTTATAAGTTCGATTTCAAATTAATCAGTCTGATGAGTGTCTGTCACTCCACGAGCCTACACCCCAGGCGTGGCTGGAACTCTAGAACCATTGCTGGCCCCAAGTGAACCCCTGGTCTGGCTTACTTACTCAGCGGAAGACTTTAAACATTAAGAAAAGAACTCAAATGCAAGATAACTCAGCTGTCTCAAATTTTAACTTATAATGATTTAGAAATAAACATGAAAGAAATAAAAGGGATCCTCCGTAAAGCAAGGAGGATCACCACCAGACTCTGAGTGCTCAACCTGATCAACGAGGCACTGGATGGTGATCTTGGTTACATGTGTCTGCATCATAAGACGATGCAGGCCAACTGGCATCAGTACATTGAATGTACGAGTACGCGAGTTGGAATGCTAAACAAGACATAAGCTTGACAAGAATCTAGAAGAAACATTTATCTTGGCTTTACTCAACTCCTTAATAACTCAACTCAAAATGCAGTGTAAAACAACAATAATAGTGCAATTTATACAAAGCATTTAAAACAGTAGAAAACAATTTAGTTCGTTAAAGAAAATGCAATAACAAACTAAACTTTACTCATATAAGAAAGTAATATAGTTTATGTGGAAGTTTCTCTAACCGACAACCACAACTCTGAGCCTAAGTGGTGATACATCGTCTTGCCCACGCTTCCAGAACTGTCCTATACTTTGCCATCATATAGAACGCTTAACTAAGTGGATTCACTAGTCTATGCTAAAAGCATCTTAAGGAGTCATCTAAAAAGTATGATCCTTTACAATCCATGATAGCTACATGGTTTATGGAGACGTGAGTTATATGAACTCAAGCTCGTCCTCATATCGGTGCTCAATACTACTCCGAAAATATACTTTAGCTCATACGTTTGTAAAAACAAAATTATTTCTTTGGTTTGAGATAATTACTCAAAAACTCAGCTTAAAAGCTCTCTTGGAACTGATGTTCCCTTTCTTGTTCAAATATGCAAAAATTTTAAACTGTTGGGAATACTTAGTTCCCTTATAGCTTTTTGAGAAATGAACTCAACTCTTTACTCTTTGCTTAACTCGAAACTTAAGTCTTAAAACAAAGCTAGAACATTTGTGATAGACTTTTGAAAAACTTTAATGAATTTCTCTTGACTTGCTTCTTAACTTCTAATCTTGACCTTTAACTTTTCTTGAATTGAATTATAGATTCAAGGATGTGATTTGTGATAGGAAAGATCGGATGTTGTTTAGGAGTGTTTTTAAATAGCTAAACATGAGACAATATCAAAATTTCATTGTCTAAGGGTAGGTCCGCGACGCGGAGAATTATTTAATTTTTTGTCGTGAAAATACTTTTTGAGGCAGAATGGTCCGTGACCATTCCCCGATGTGAAAATATTTTTCCCAAATATGGGGAGCAGGTCCGCGACACGGAGACAGTGCCCAAATTTTCCCGACTAAATTTCTTCTTCATTTTCTTTCCCCAATTAGCCCAAACTCGGTTCTTTTTTCAAAATTTCTTTTTAGATACAGATACCCAGCAAATGTACCTAAGAACCTAACTCAAACCCACTCAATAACTTGATGTAATGCTCTCAGAAAACTTCTCAATTTCATCCCAACACAAGAACAATATCAATTTCAAGAATACATATCAAGAACATCAACTTTCAAACTCTTTTTAGGACGAATTTACGCTGAAGTAACATGTTTGGCACGTGGGTGAACGAACCCAATGTTATGAAAGCCTCACATACATGTAGGATGAATTCCTTGGCGAAATCCACAACCAAATAGCACGATCTTGGCAAATCTTGAGCTTTTCTTCTCCTTTCTCTTCTTTTCTCTTTTCTCCAAGCCCTAGCGTGAAACTTCAACTTTTCTAAATTGACTAAAATCTGATTTTACCTCAATTAACTCCTAAAAACGAATTACAATAATTAGGCAAGGAAAAGACTAAGTTACCTCTTCAAAAATCCGCATTAGGCATCCCTTATTCAGACAACCCAACTTCCAAAGGGCATAACTCACTCATACGAACTCGGAATCGTGCAAACTTAGCGGCGTTGGAAAGGTTGCTCCAAGAGCTTTCCAACAATATCTGGAAATATACATAAATCATCTTGAGCTACAAGTTATGTCCGTTTGAAGTTGACGAAAACTCTACTAACATACTTCACAATTTTCCAGACTTTCATATACTTTCAAAAAATGATGCCTTCCCCAACTTTTACCTCTTTCCTAGTTATTTCAATTTGCGAGATGTTACATTATCTCCCCCTTGGGAACATCCATCCTCGAATGAGATTACTCTTACTAGGCTAAGGGTGTATTACCAGTCATATATTTCAAACACCCAACAAGCAAAGCAAACAGAACATGCAAATTTATAAATAAAATGCCAAGAAAAGGATTAGTACATTGATTTGGAACTTCTGCAGATTCGAAGAGATGTGGATATCTCTTCTTCATATCCTCCTCAGCATTCCAAGTAGCTTCCTCGACAAATTGATTCCTCCAAAGGAATTTGACTGATGCTACTTCCTTAGTCCTCAACTTGCGAACTTGGCGATCTAGAAAATGAACAGGAATCTCCTTATAAGGTAAGCTATCATTGATTCCAATATCTTTAGTTGGTATGATCAATAAAGGATTGCACATGCACTTCTTCAACATGGAGACATGAAACACCGGATGAACCGTTGCTTACTGTTGTGGTAGTTCCAACTCATAAGCTACCTCGTCAATCCTCTTGGCTATTCGATAAGGTCCAATATACTGGGGACTAAGCTTCCCCTTCTTACCAAATCTCATAACACCCTTCATAGGTGAAACTTTAAGATATACCCAATCATCTACTTCAAACTCTAACTCTCTTCTCCTAACATCACTATAGGATTTTTGACGACTCTGCGCTGTTTTCAACCTTTCTTGAATCACTTTCACCTTCTTCATAGCTTGATGAACTAAATAAGGTCCTATCAACCCAGCTTCACTAACTTCAAACAATCCAATGGGAGATCTGTAACTTCTCCCATAAAGAGCTTCATAGGGAGCCATTTGGATGCTAGAGTGGTAACTATTGTTGTAGGCAAAGTCAATGAGAGGTAGGTGATCATCCCAATTACCTTTGAAAGCGATCGCGCAAGCCCTCAACAAATCCTCTAGGGTCTGAATGGTGCGCTCCGCTTGCCCATCAGTCTAAGGATGAAAAGTAGTACTCAATTTCACCTTTGAACCCAAGCCTTTCTGAAAAGACTTCCAAAATTGTGTTGTAAATTGCGCACCTCTGTCTGAATTAATGGAGACCGGAACCCCATGAAGTCTTACCACTTCTTGCATATATAGACTAGCATAATCTTCTGCTGAATGGGTAGTCTTCACTGGCAAAAAGTGGGCTGATTTTGTCATTCTATCGACAATCACGCAAATGGAATCATGTTGCCTGCGAGACCTTGGTAAACCTGTGATGAAATCCATATTAATCATCTCCCACTTCCATTCCGGAAGTTCTATATTCTGAGCCAAACCACCGGGCCTCTGATGCTCTACTTTAACTAGTTAATTTGGACACTTAGCAACAAATTTTGCAATGCCCTTCTTCATGCTATTCCACCAATACACCTCTCTCAAGTCACGATACATCTTTTTGGAACCCGGATGAATGGAATATCTGGAGCTATGAGCTTCCTCCATGATCCTCTCTTGGACTCCATCCACCATTGGTACACACAATATAGCTTGTATCTTAATACGCCATCTCCCCCTTGTTCAAAAGCTATTAATTTTTGCTTATGAACATTTGCCTTCAATTCAAGCAAAATAGGATCTTGGTCTTGCTTTTCTTTCACTTCTGACACTAATGATGATTCAGCCCCATTCATCACCACTATTCCTCCTTCTATGGAATCCATTAGCCAGACTCCTAAGCGTGCAAGTCTATACACATCTTTCACCAACTCTTTTTTGTTCCTCAACATGGGTGGTACTACCCATAGACAACCTGCTTAAGGCATTACCAACAACATTAGCCTTACCTGTGTGATAGAGAATACTCATGTCATAATACTTAAGTAATTCCAACCACCTCCTTTGTCTGAGATTAAGCTCTTTCTGAGTAAATACATACTGAAGACTCTTGTGATAAGTGAATACATCAACATGCACACCATACAAATAATGACGCCATATCTTCAAAGCAAATAATACAGCAGCAACATCTAAGTCATGGGTTGGGTAATTCTTCTCATGAACTTTCAGCTGTCTGGAGGCATACGTTGTAACCTTGCCATTGTGCTGTAACACACAACCCTAACCAACTCTAGATGCATCACAATACACCACAAAACCTTGCGTACCTTCTGGTAAGGTCAACACTAGGGCAATAGTCAACCTCTTTTTCAATTCCTGAAAGCTTTTCTCACAAGCTTCAAACCATTGAATTTTCACTGTCTTCTAAGTTAACCTGGTCAAAGGGGATGAAATGGAGGAGAATCCCTCTACAAACCTTCTATAGTAGCCAGCCAAACCCAAGAAACTCCTAATATCAGTTGGAGATGTAGGTCTAGGCCAATTCTGCACTGCTTCTAACTTTTGAGCATCAACTTTAACTCACTCTCCAGACACCATGTGGCCTAAGAATGCCACAGACTCAAGCCAAAACTCACACTTAGAGAACTTGGCATTCAACTCTCTATATTTTAAAGTCTGGAGAACTATTTTGAGATTACTAGCATGATCTCCCTTATTCCTCGAATAGATTAGTATGTCATCAATGAGAAAGATAAAAATCATATCTAAATAAGGCTTGAATACTCTATTCATAAGGTCCATGAATGTTGCAGGCGCATTGGTCAAACCAAATGACATTACCAGAAACTCATAATGACCATAACGAGTCCTTAAAGCCGTCTTTGGAATATCACATTCCCTTACTCTTAACTGATGATAGCCTAATTTGAGATCTACCTTAGAGAAACAAGTAGCACCCTGAAACTGATCAAAAAGATCATCAATTCTTGGGAGAGGATACTTATTCTTAATGGTAAACTTGTTCAATTGACGGTAATATATACACATCTTAAGGGAACCATCTTTCTTTCTCACAAATGGGACCAGAGCGCCCCAAGGTGAGATACTTGGTCGAATGAAACCCTGATCTAGCAGATCTTTCAACTGCTCTTTCGGCTCTTTCAACTCTGTTGGTGCCATTCTATATGGTGGAATAGAGATAGGACGAGTACCGGGAAGAATGTCTATATCTCTCTCAAAAGAGACTCTCAGAAGATCATCACGAAAGACTTCTGGAAACTCTTTTTTGTACTAAAATTGACTGAAGAGGAGGTATCTCAACACTATAGTCATTAACTAGGACTAAGTGACAGACACACCCCTTGGAAACTAACTTTCTCACCTTAAGGTATGAAATAAAAGTACCCTTAGGAACTGCTGAACTGCTCTTCAACTCTATCACTGGTTCACTGGAAACTGGAACTTTACTACCCGAGTTCTACAATCTATTGATGCATAATAGGCATGAAGTCAGTCCATACCTAGAATGACATCAAACTCTACCATGTATAACTCAACTAAATCAGCCATGGTACTCTTATGATTGACGGAAATGGAACAATCACGATAGACTCTTTCTACTAGAATAGACTCACCAACAGGTGTAGAAACACTAAAGGCTCAAGAAGTTGCTCAGGAAGAACATCAAAATTGAAGACTTGGATCATACTAGTGACAACATCTGGCGAATCCTCTTGCTCTTGGCGACTACTAATAGCATAAAGACGGTTTGATCCTCTGCCTACCCCTGAAGTATCTCTTTTAGATGCACCTCTGTTTGGTGGAGCAACTGAACAAGACTGGGCTCTATTGCCCCCATTACCATTACTCTATCTCTGCTCTTAGGACATTCTTCATAAAATGACCGTTACGGCCACACTTGAAGCAACTAGTGGAGTCATCACGACATACCCCTGAGTGGCTCCTACCACACTTAGCACATGCACGAGTCTTAGTACCCCGTTGTGCCTTACTACCTTGCGAATGCGCAGGCCTAACTATGAAGTTCTTAGAATTCTAACAATAGTACTCACATTTTTCCTTGGTGCAGGTGCACTAGTAGATGATGGAGCAGGTCCTTTCTGTTTATATTGGAAAGATGACCGGTTTGCATTACTCTTTTGCTGCCTAGATTCATTCCCTGATGTCTTAGCCCTCTTGTTCTCAAACTCTTCTCTATCCTTCAGCTGGTTTTTCTGAAATTTTTGCACAGCCATCATCAGCCTTGTTATGCACATGTAACCTATTAGCATGGCTGCCTTACTTTCCTTATCTGATAGACGAGACAACCCAACAACGAATAAACTCATTCTGCTTCTCATATCGGCAACCATCTCTTTGCTTCTCTTAGCTCACGAGGAAAGAAACGCCTCATGAAGTCACTCTCAAAACAATCCAACTCACAATCGGTAACGAGCAAGCATGAGTTAGAAAGAAACTTTTTAGAGATAAAACTCTAACGCACAAAATGAGTATGAAAGAAGTGAAGGAATTTCCTAAATCTTGCAGCCTCCTAATTATAAATGTGACACGCTTCACATCAATAACTAGGAATCTACTGACACGGCTTCATAGACTCCCTAGGACTCTTGAACTCTGTGCTCTGATACCAAGTTTGTCACACCCCGAGCCTACACCCCTGGCCTGGATGGCACTCGAGAACCATTGTTGGCCCCAAGCAAACCCTTGGCCTAGCTTCTTACTCATTGGAAGACTTTAAGAATTAAGAAAAGAACTCAAATGCAAAAGAACTCAACTATCTTTAATTTAAACTTATAATGTTTTAGAAATAAACATTTAACTTAGCCAAAGTGGCAATTCAAATCTGAACATAAGCCAATTACAAAGTGAAGACAAATGAACTGACTGACTGTCTATCTATGAAGCCTCTAATAACTGAGATGGATGTCCGGAAAATACGCAAGACATCTTAATGAACTAAAATACTGAAAGCAATAAAAGGGATCCTCCAGGAAAAAATGAGGCTCACCACCAGACTCTGAGTGTTCAACCTGATCAATGAGGCGCTGGATGCTGATCCTGGTTACCTGTGTCTGCATCATAAGATGATGTAGGCCAACTAGCATCAATACATTGAATGTACAAGTATGCGAGTTGGAATGATAAACAGGACATAAGCTTGAAAAGAATTTGGAAGAAACACTTACCTTGGCTTTATTCAGCTCTTGAATAACTTAACTCAAAATGCAATGTAAAAAACCAATAATAGTGCAATTTATACAAACCATTTAAAATAGTAGAAAACAACTTAGTTCGTTAAACAAAATGCAAAAAAAACTAAACTTTACTCATATAAGAAAGTAATATAGTTTCTATGGGAGTTTCTCTAACCAATAGCCACAACTCTGAGCCTAAGTGGTGATACATCGTCTTGCCCACGCTGCCAGAACTGTCCTATACTTTGCCGTCATATAGAATGCTTAACTAAGTGGATTCACTAGTCTATGCTAAAAGAATCTTAAGGATTCATCTAAAAAGTATGATCCTTTACTACCCATGATGGCTACATGGTTTATGGAGACGTGAGTTATCTGAACTCAAGCTCGCCCCCATATCGGTGCTCAATACTACTCCCAAAATATACTTTAGCTCATATGTTTGTAAAAACAAAACTATTTCTTTGGTTTGAGATAATTACTCAAAAACTTAGCTTAAAATCTCTGTTGGAACCAATGTTCCCTTTCTCGTTCAAATGTGAAAAGATTTTAAACTATTGGGAATACTTAGTTCCCTTATAGCTTTTTGAGAAATGAACTCAACTCTTTACTCTTTCCTTGACTCGAAACTTAAGTCTTAAAACAATGTTAGAACGTTTGTGAAAAACTTTTGAATAACTTTAATGAACTTCTCTTGACTTGCTTCTTAACTTCTAAACTTGATCTTTAACTTTCCTTGAATTGAATTATGGATTCAAGGATGTGATTTGTGATAGGAAAGATCGGATGTTGTTTAGGAGTGTTTTTAAATAGATAAACATGAGAAAATATCAAAATTTCACTGTCTTAGGGTTGGTCCGCAACGCGGAGAATTATTTAAATTTTTGTCGTGAAAATACTTTTTTGCGGCAGAATGGTCATTGACCGTTCTGCAACGCGAAAACATTTTTCCCAAATTTGGGGAACAGGTCCACGACGCCGAGCCAGTGCCCAGATTTGCCCGACTAAATTTCTTCTTCGTTTTCCAACCCCAATTCGCCCAAAGTCGGTTCTTTTTAGATACAGATACCTATAAAATGTACCAAAGAACCTAACTAAAACCCACTCAATAACTTGACGTAATGATCTCAGAAAACTTCTAAATTTCAGCCCAACACAAGAACAATATAAATTTCAAGAATCAATATCAAGAACATCAACTTTCAAACTCTTTTCAGAACGAATTTATGCTGATCTTTGCAAATCTTGAGAATTTCTTCTCGTTTCTCTTCTTTTCTCTTTTCTCCAAGCCCTAGCGTGAAACTTCAACTTTTCTAAACTGACTAAAATCTGATTTTACCCAAATTAACTCCTAAAAACTAATTAGAATAATAAGATAAGTAAAAGACTAAGTTACCCTTCCAAAATACGGATTAGACTTTCCTTATTCAGACATCCCAACTTCCATAGGGCATAACTCACTCATACGAACTTGGAATTGCGCAAACTCAGTGGAGTTGCAAAGGTTATTCTAAGAGCTTTCTAACAACATCTGGAAACACACATAACTCGTCCTGAGCTAGAAGTTATGACCGTTTGAAGTTGACCAAAACTCAACTAACATACTTCACAATTTTCCATACTTTCATATACTTTCCAAAAATGATTCCTTCCCCAACTTTGACCTCTTTCCTGTTTATTTCAATTTGCAAGATGTTATAGTCTCTTCTTCTCGTAAAGTGTATCATCTGCTCTTGTTCTTTTGTTTCACTTTTCAGTACGGAGTGTATCAGTTAGAGCTAGTTGATAGTTAAAGGATTACAATGAAGTTATTGAAATGAGTCTTGTAACAGAGTAAAAGGGATTAAGAGTTTAATCTGAATATTATTGTAGTCTGTAATCATATCGTTGCTCAATTTTTTAGTGAAGTTGTTGTGAAATCCTACGAGGTAGGTCGTCAAGGAGTTTTCCACGTAAATATATCGTGTGATGCTCTTTACTTACATTCTTGTAGTCCTATATCCTTTGTTCTTAGTAGTTCTCATTCATGGACATGGTCCATTGACTCGTGGTGGATTCACACAATCTATTACTTGGCTACAATCACTTCTGTTAGTGTGAAACGATTAATCCGAGGACCAATTGCACATTATTTGAAACTCGGTGTATAATACCAAAGATTTGTCAACAAGCGGGTTCAAACATATGACATGGGCCTAACCCTTAACATATCACAAGCCGAACTCTTAGCACTTGATTAAAGCATGAAGTTTCTGAAACAGTTTGCATATAACATTAGCTTATGAATCCATTACATATAAGGTAAAACAACTACCAAAATCCAAAAGTAATGTGGTCTAAAAATGTCGTTTACGTTTGCAATTTTTGTAGGTGAAATAACAAATATAATTAAATCACCTTGAGGAAAATGGACATAGTGAAATCTTACTAGTTACTATTTGTTACTTTATTGTCCTAATCTGAGGTTTTTTCGCCTGTATTTTTGTTGCATCACTAGTCCGGTCCTCCGATGGAAAAGGAGAAACTAGGCTTTCAAGGTATATTTCCACAATATCTCGATAAGAATTAGAGTTAATAATTTCTGGACTGAACGAGTCATCCTTTGGATTGTATATCTTGAAACTTTGTGCAAACCTAACCAAAACTTCACCTTTATTTGACATGAAATAGGGTTTATCATGCACATATAAAGTATCATAATGATTTATGGTAAACATATTTGTACTCCTTCATAACACAAATTGATAATTGTTTTCTCTTGTTATAAAAAAAGACAGAAAGATTATTACCCAACAATTCAAGTTGTGGAACAATATGATCTCTTTCCATGTTGGAACTCTTCTCTACGTTTCCCCATTTCTCATCAGTCAAATCGATAGAGACGATGTTCCGACTGATTTCCTTGGTATTATATCCAAGATCATAAGTAAGAGTAGCCCAATGAAGTCCCCCGTTCACAAACTTACCACAATCAATTTTTTTAAAACCCACTTGTAGGACAACTATGATCAACACTTCTCAAAGAATTACTCCTTAGACTATATATTTTGACCTCAATTGATTTGAACTGGCATGTTCGAAGTGAATGACTACTACCTTATAATCATCATGAAACTCATCATATATAAAACCATAAAGATAATAACAGTAAACATTTATTAGTTCAGATTCAAAAGTAGGCAATTTCCTGCACTTTCTAATCGATGGATTCCATATAAATAAGTCTTTTTTGTCACCGGCACGACAAGTTAGATAAATCAATCCATTCATGGAACTGAAAATATGAAAACATTCATAAGGTTCTCTCAAGGGAATATTCAAGTAAGATGTAAGAGAAAAAATATGATTGTACGGGTTCTTATTAAACATCATCATAAGACACTTATGGTGCGTGTTCTCTATGTTACTACTCGATAAACTTAGATGAGACTTGATAAATCTAGGGCTACAAATTAAATCAAGCCAGTATTTAAAACCGACCTGTATTGCAAGATCAATTTCACCGGAAGCCTTAAAAAGATTTCAGTGATGAGTTTTGATGGAAGGTTAGCGAATGTCGAACTCGAGTCTTGCATTGAAGCTGATGGAAACTGAGAATGTTTTGTGAGTTTGGTGCATTGAAGGAAGGATTCAGATTCCATTTGTGTTGCAATATTATAAAGTCTATTTTTATAACCTAGTTCTTACTATCAATAGAATATTATTTGGTTTTTTAGTTCGGTCTGAATAAGCCTGCTGACCCATCAAATTTTAAAGTCCACGTGGATATTAACAATTCTAAAATAGTTCATGGATTATGTATGGTATTAATGAGGGTTGTTCATGGTTATGATTAAATAATCAAACCAAACCTCAATTTGAACTAAACTGATTAAAACACCGATATTGTCACATGAAAACACCCAAAACATGCGTATGCGCATGCAAGTTTAATGTTCATGCACCACATGACGAAATATATCATCAAGTTGTAGGTGATTGTATCCTAGTCGATGCTTATGTGGAGTGCTGCTTGGGATGAAAATTGTAAGAAAATAATATTTGATTTTTTTATGTACATGACGATTTTTGTTCTATTTCTTTAAAATACAGAGTCTGTAATATCTCCAGATTGTAGTCCTCAGACAGAACAAAGAATATAAAGTAGGATGATTTTTTATGAAATTGTAAGGTTCTAATTTACGAATTTTTAAATTGAGACTTGTATGACTTGTAAGGTGTTGATAAAAAATGAGTCTATTGTTGTAGGGATATATGGTAATTTAATGGAATGATGTAATGTTGCCTCAATATTACAAGGAACAAGTTGGAGGCGCAAATGAACAAAATAATTATCAAGATTGGGGCGTTAATGAATGAGGTGTAGGTGCTAATGATCATGATCTAAGCGCTAATGGGCAAAATGTTGTTCAAGAAGAGGACGCTAAAGAAAAGAATGATGATGAAGATGGAGGTGCGCCAATGAACTGATAGAAGATGTAGTATATTAATTAGGTGATGGAATCATATCATATATCATATCATATATATATATATATATATATATAAAAGAGAACCTTATTCCCACCTACGTGGCGCCACCACGAATCAGAATTCTCTTTTAATTTATTTATTTCTAAAACTAGCCTTCCCTTTTAATGAAAAGTTGTGACTTTTATGAAGAGTTGTGACTTTAATGAAGAGTTGCGACTTTTATAAAAAGTAGTGACTTTTATGAAGAGTTGTGACTTCAATGAAGAGTTGCGACTTTTATGAAAAGTTGCAACTTTAATGAAGAGTTGCGACTTTTATGAAAAGTTGTGACTTTTATGAAAAGTTGTGACTTTTATGAAAGGTTGTGACCTTTTCGAAGGGTTGCAACTTTTCCAAATAGTTCTAACCTTTTCAAAAAATTACAATAAACATTTGTTCACACTACCCTTTGTTTTCTATAAATACAGAGATTACTTCTCCTTTTAAAACAACGAAAATTCTGAACCTCCTTTTCTTCTTCTTCTTCTTCTTCACAATTAAATATTTGTGTACTTTGCTCATGTTACGTGGCTCAATGACACCATTGCTTATGTTACAGATCCTGGTATGTATTTTTACAGTCATTAATTTATGCTTATGTTACTAAGGATGAATGATAAGATATAATAATTTTCATTTTCCTTTACATTATTAATGTTTGTTACTACGTAATCTTGTATGTAAGATAATATTGTATTTTAGTTTTAATGACTGATAGGTCTTAAGTATTATTTTATAAATTTCGTGATATTAAATTTTCGCACGAAGTGAGGGTAATTTTACTAGTAAATAATATAATTTATGAACCAAAAAATGATGAATATGCAGATATACTTTGGTACTTCTCTCTTTTTGTTTGAATTTGTATGGGAATTGAACTATTTTGTCTTGTGTGAAATAAAATTTTAAAGAGTAAAAAAGTGAACTACTTTCGCTAAGACTCTTCCTCTTTGTCCTTTTAATATAACATAGATAGATATACATAGTATATCGTCAAGACATTTAATCGCGTTGAACATCATAATATTGTTCATGTTATCACAACTTATAAGTGAGAAATAGGCTTCTTTATTTTTAATGTTCACGGTAAATTTAATTTACTACGCCCAGTTATTAATTGTGATTATAACTATTTGTATACAATAAGTTCTCAATCTCTAATTTTTTATTCTCATACTCGAAGATTCTAAATGTAATTCTAGTGAAAACATTTTTTAACTGTGATTTGAATAGTTAAACAATTACAAAATTCAATAATCGTGAATCCTCTTAATCGAACATTAGATTTTTTTACTGATATTTTGGAATGTGAAATTTATGATATTCATTTGAGCATGAAGTTCAAGCAACAACTTAAATGCACGCTCATTTTTGGCGAATTTAAAATGAAAAAAAATAATCAAGTGATACTTAATGATCAATTTTAAATCTATTACCAAGAAAATTACCATTTTTTGTAAAAGAATTTTATAAAATATCTTTTGGAAATAGTACAATAAAGATTTTTTTGACTGATTTTTTGGAATGTGAAATTTAAAAGATTCTTTTGAGCAGAAGTTCAAGCAACAACTTAAATGCACACTAATTTTTGACAAATTTAAAAGGAAAAAAAGTGATCAAGTAATACAAAATGAACAAGTTTAAATCTATTACCAAAAAGAAAATGACCATTTTTTGGGAAAAGAATTATATAAATTATCTTTTGAAGATGGTACAATAAGCAAATATTTTCAGAGCATAGAGAAAAACATCAAAAAACCTTGTTGTATTCTCAAATTTCTATAACTCAAATGGAATCTGAAGCCTCCCATCTACACCAAAACAGGAGAAACCACACCATCTGTACTCCACTTTCATCTTCTTCGGTTCAAAATTTAAAAGAGCTCATCACTGAAATTCTCTTAAGGCTTCCGGTGAAGCACCTCCTAAAATTCAAGTGTGTTCCAAAATTCTGGCTTGGTTTAATCTGTAGCCTCGAATATATCAAGATCCATCTCCATAGATGTGCTAATGACAAGACCTTCCATAGACTTATGCTGACGTTTGATTCACCTGAAAATAATTTGAATGACTTTTCCATTAATTCTTTATTTTATGACCATGTTACTAAGACAATTGACGTGGATTATTTTCCAAAATTATCCTATGAATCTATTAAGTTTCTGGGTCCTGTCAATGGGTTGATTTGTGTTGCCATTGTGGAAAAAGGTGTGTTTCTATGGAATCCATCAATTAGGAAGCTCAAGAAATTGCCTAGTTCTGGAACCGATTCCTTTTAGATGTATGGTTCAGGATACGATGATCTTCATGATGATTGTAAGGTAGTGGCAATCACATTAATTGTGGGTGATGATAATTCAGGCTATAATGTGGGCAAAATATATAGTCTAAATAGTAAATCTTGGAAACCTTTGGATGATATACGGAGTGCGATTCAAATTTATTAATTACATATGCTTGTGATGGGAAGCTTCATTGGGCAATTACTAATAAGCTTTCTATTAATTATTATGATTAGCTCATCCTTGTTGTTGACTTGGTTGATGGGAGATGGAAAGAAATAGAGAACCCATGCTACAGAGAAGGAACGTTTTATTCTATTTCGTACCTCGGTCTATTAGGCAACGAACTTTCAATGATGTCAATCTACCATGAGTCAGGTAGACGTATGGGTTATGAAGTAGTACGAAGTTAAGGAATCTTGGACAAAGATGTTTAACATTAGCGATTGGGTGTATTTTTTATTTGGTCCGTCCTTTTGCATATAAAGTGAAGGTGATTTTTTGTTTAAGAAAACATCATTTTTCATGATTTACAATCCACATGATGACTCAAAGAGATTTCCATGAAAGTCAAACTATGATCACCTTTAAGAGGCACAACTCTACATTGAAAGCCTTGTTTGGCCCTTTTGCGAAACGTACCAGGAATGCAATAACATCACAGTTATGTTCTACTAAACTTTTAGGAAGTAAATATTAATGTTTGGAAAAACGAATCTACTTATTGGTGACTGGACGGGTTGCAATGAAGAAGGATTGGATTTCTCTGTTTTTACTATTCGTTGTAATGTACTAATATTATTTCCTTGTGTGTTAAAACAAGATTTACATATGTTCACTTATTGCATATCACATTTTGTCTGTACCTTTTGAATTTTGTTAAGATAAAATTTATGTCAACTGAATATTTTTATTACAAGTCTCAGAACAGTTATTTAAGAGCAATTCAATGTTCATCTTTTTAGAGCAACTACATAGTTAGAAAAACAATGTTATCTGATTTTTGAAACGAGAAAACTTTTGCTCTTGATTGGTTTTAAAAAAAAAAAATTGTTCACTGTTTGTATCGTACTCTCTTTACCTAAACTAACCGTCTCATAATATTAGAAAGTACTATGTTTATCGCAATTGCATTGGGCTACTCTTTATTGTGCATTTTCAAAAAATGATCGTCACTTATTAATGTATTCTAGCAGCTACTCAAACCTCTCCACTTTAGCATTCATCTACAGGTCATGCAACGATTTATAGATATGTTCTATATGCAATGACTAGATTTAGTATGTGCACATGTCATTTTTATTATGAAACTATTGTATCTCCAGACTGAAATCTTAATTTAAACTATATGTATTTATATTTATACAATTAAACTCTAATCAATATTTAATGCCCAAATGTCCAAAATAAAAAACCATATTTTTCTAAGAGCCTTTTTATTGTTTCCTTGAATGAACATACATAATATGAAAATCGTTGAATGAACTTAAGATCTTTATTGTGTGTGTTACGTACGTGCTCCACATCAAGGATGTTAACCTTAAAATTTTGAAGATACGATTTTTGAAACCATAAGACATTGGGAATGCGATCATTTAAAAGGGGAAAATAGTACCAAATGAACTACGAGCATTTGCTTTATTCATTTATTCTGTATTGTAACAAATAAATGTTCAACACAATGCTGAAAAGATGCATCAAAGATAATTTGTCAGAGTGACAGACAAACGGTTTGACTAATATTATCATAAATATAAGTAGCAAATTGAACACAACTTCTAGTTCAAAGAAGAAAATGTACCTCCTATTTCATATCAACTTCAACCTGATAACACATACAACAGATATTCCAAGGAATGATAAGCCTTAATCAACTTACAAAATCAGATATGGATTAATTAGTGAACATAGGTAAGTCATGATCAATGGATATAGATTCTTTTATATATAGAAGTTCCCGCAACAACTTAAATACACGCTCATTTCTGGTGACCTAAAAGGAAAAAATTGATCAAGTGATACTTGAATGAAACAATATAAATCTATTACCAAACAAGAAAAGGACAAAAAAATTTTAAACAATTATATAACATATCTTTTGGAGATGGTACAGTTACAAAATATGTTAACAACACAGTTACAGATAAAAACATCAAAAACATTGTTGTCTTCCCAAATTTCTACAACACAAATGGAATCTGAAGTCTCCCATCTACTTAATAAAGCGAAGCAAACACACTAGCAGTGCTCCATTTTTTTCTTCTTCAGTTCAAGATTCGAACTTTTAAATTTATTCTTCAAGTAGATCTCATTAATGAAATCCTCTTAAGGTTTCCAATAAAATCATTTGTGAAATTCAGGTGTGTATTGAAATCTTAGTTTGGTTTGATATGTTGCCCTAAATTTATCAAGACTCATCTCAGCATATCTGCTAATAACAAGGCCTGTCATAGGCTCTTGATAAAGTAAAGAGTGTTTTGTTTTAACCGTTATGTACTTTTGAACTTTCAAGAAGTGAATCCTGAATATTGGAACAAAAATCTACTTTGGCTGACTGCACGGGCTGAAATGAAGTAGGATGGCCTTTTCCTATTTTTACTGTTCACTGTAATATAATTATGTTTGGAACACTAGTGTGTAGAACAGGATTTACATATGGTTGTTGATTGTATATCATATTTTGTTTGAATCTTGGTTGAGAAAAAAATTATGTCTGCTATAAACTTCCATTACAATGCTCGAAACAGTTACTTAAGAGTTATTCAATGTTTATCTTTTTAGAGTAACTACATAGTTAGAAAGTCAGTGTCATTTGATATGCTTGAAATGAGAAACTTTAGTTCACAGTTTTTCATTCAAATGACTTCCATTAATTGTCTTATAATATTGGAAAGTGATTTTTCTTAGCTTCTAGATCATACAAAACTTATGCCGAGTTCCCTCTTTTTTCCCTAACTAATTTTTTTTCCATAGAAAAAATTAATCAGAAGTCTATGAAGGACCTAAGCAAAGATTTACGTGCTTCTTTGTTTTTTATATTGTTTGGAGGCATAACATCATCTTTGAAGCACTGCTCAATAAAATAAAAAAATTACAACACCATTTAGCATGAAGTTCTAGACAAAATCATTGCTACTTAAAAATTAGAGCATAAAGGAAAATGACTAAAAACATCCCCTAACAATATAATTGCCTTTATAGAATGTGTGCTTTACATATGAATTGGTTGTTCTATTTTTTAAATAACAAATAAAATTTATCAATCTATCCTGTATAAACTATGTGTAACACCTCGGAAATCAAACTTAGAACTTTCATAAGAAAATCAGCTGGAGCAGGTGAACCATGACAGGGTTCAAGAACCGTGAAAGGAACCATGGTCCGTCGACCTGTCCGTGGTTCCCACCTAACCAAAAATAGGTGGACCATTGGAGCCTTCACATGTCCTGGACCACCCCACAAGTCATGGGAAGGATCGTGTAATCCATACAGAACCTCCCCAACTTAGGCATAATACCACGAAGCCCTCCACGGGTCGTGGGAGGGTCTGTGGACCTGAGCTAGCAGAAAACCAGCCTAAGTGAAGAACCACGTCGACCTTCACGGTCTGTTGTCCTTCACACGGGCCGTGGTAGGGCTCATGGTCGAGCCACCCAGAACCAGTAGCTACTAGCCAAGGACCACGACCCACTTGATGGTCCTTGGTCCCAGTGACGATCCGTCATAGGTCTCGTGGTCGGCCCTCGTCAAATTTTAAGTGGTCATTTCCCTTCTAGGTTTGACACATGAACTATTCCATTTAACCCCTGAACTACGTAGTTTTGGTCAGGTCATAACCTACCCTAATTAATCATTCACCAAAATCAAGCGAAACTTAGAGCAAAAGAAGAGAAAACATTCGACCAAGCTCTCTCCAAGAACGCAAAAGGTTTTCGTTAGTTTCATCACCAGGTATGTGGGATTTCACTAGTGGATTCCTTTCATTCACTAGGTCCCTAGATTTCAGTTAGAATCTTGATTCCATGAATATTTGTTAGACCTAGGGTTTCTAGAACTTCATAAAATGGTTGTGATTTAGTCGTTAGGGTATTCCTAATCATAGTATTGTATATTATTTACAATGTTGCTTAGTTCTTGAATGAATTTTAGAACCCTAGTTGTGTAGATTCGTTTAGTTCATGAATTGCACTGGCTAGGACAGATAATTAGATATACATGCCTCAGTTTTCAATGTTTCATTATCAGTATATAATGTTGCACTTTTTCAGTTAGCATGTCATAATATCAAGCTGTTTTGTATAATTCAGTTATGTTGTGTACACATTTCTAGGTGGGAGTACCTTAACACCAAGTTGGACAGGGGTTAGTAATCCTCATAGTCCTAGAAATACGTGCCACCGTAGGTTTATAAGTCCCCTCTGTGGGCATCATATATAGTGATCGCGCCAGTTATGCCTCTATACCCTTGGTAAGGTATATTTGGTCCTCTCGATTGGGTGTATACATCGGACTCCACATTTAGCTCATGTGGTTTTATGTCGGTAGATAGTATCTCCCATAGTCAGATTCTATTGTATTGACAAGGTTACCAATTACATTTTCAGTATTCGATTTTAGCATGTTATGTACTTTATCATTGCATTCAATTTAGTTTATATTCAGTATATCTCAATATCTTTATCATGTTCAGGTTATATCATTACTCAGTATGCTTTGTTCAGTTACATATTTGTTCAACTTTATCATATCATGCATACTCAGTACCTTCAAGTACCGACGCATACTCTGTGCTACATCTTTTCGTGATGTAGGTTAAGGTCCTCAACATCCACATCATAAGTAGATCGGTCCTGAATACGTATTCAACAGAATCAGTGGTGAGTCATCATTCTTCAAGGACGATAGATATGTTCTTTATATTTCAGTGTTTCATTTAAGTTTCAGTTTTACTAGAATTAGTTGGGGGCATGTTCCAGCACCTCTAGTCCGTTAGAGGCTTATTTCAGACATAAACAGATTCAGCTTCAGTATTGTGATAAGTCCACAAATTGGACTCATTTAGGGCTATATTTTAATAGAAATTGTGTCCTCAAATGCTTATTTTATCTCAATATATGATGAAATCCCTTAAGTTTTAGGTATTTAAAGTTTGAAGAAAAGCATGGACACTACGTCACAAAAAGGAACGAAAAAGCTGAAAAGAACGAAGAAATGAAGACCTGTGGATTGTCGAGTCCACTTGGCGAGTCGCCGAAGGGTCTTACTTTGCCTTTTGTTCCAGTGTGCTGAGCCTTGAAGGAAATGATCAAATCGGCGGTGAAAAGGAGAAGTTGGCGTGTCGCCGATCAGTTCCGCAAAATAGTACTATGTCTCCCAATGATCCAGAACACCACGATGTTGAAGGCTAACGCAGGACGGCAATGAACTACACCAAAGGGCGATCGCCGAGTTGATGGGTGATTCCCACTAATATTGTCGAGTGATCCGTTGCACCACAAATCTGTGAAAACTATAAATACTAGTTAGAGTTGTAGTTTTAAAGGTGGAACTATTATTATAATTTTCATATATAATAGTACTTTTGATATTTTTGTTCTAAGTTTGAGAGTTGTTTTGAAGAACTTGAAGATTCAAAGGGTTTCATCTCCAAGAATATGGGCTTGGGTCTTTTGGATTCTTCACTCTTGACTTGTTTTGAGACTTAAATCTTCATGCCCTTTGGGTGTTATTTTGTGAATATGGGTTAGATTAGTTATTGGGTCTTGCTTGTTGGTGGTTTATTTGTTGTTTTGATGTGATTTGGTTTAGTAGTTGTGGTGGAACTTAATGAAATTGTAGGTTCAAATAAGATTTAACATTTGTGTTTTCGGCTTGCTCGAGAGAGAGGTCGTAAAACTAAGACTACTAAATTGATGGTCAGTGCTAGTGGGTCGACATGAGGTTCAGCTCAAGAGAGTGAACCCTAGTCCCATGTCCACACACTCAGCTCGAGAGAGTGAGTGGATTAAGGCGGAGGCTATTTTTCATGTGGCAAGTGGGTGTCCGAGAGGAACCCGCTTCTCGACCCTAACCCTTGGTTGGGTTATTATAATATTGTATGATCGTAGACACTTGCATTGGAAGTTGTGTTTTGATTACGCAAACATCATATTTGAGTTATAGTTCAGTAACTTGAACTCTGGCTAAGTATTTATTTATTCAGATTACTATTGGGTATTTCCCACTTTCAATTAAATATAGTTTTAAGCTTCCACATAGTGTATGTTATTCGGTAATATTTTAGTATGCTTATGATATGCCAGCTCAAGGTTAGCATGGGGTCACTCGTGATCCTAAGTCCCATGTTTATGTCAAGTGGGTAGCCTCGGGGTGTGACACTATGTATTTGACATAGATTTGTCTCTCGCCTCAGCTATATATCTGGGTTAATAACCTTTGAATATCTGAGTGAATCACCCTTTGTATTGTATATCTTGAAACATGACGCAACTACAACCAAAATTTCACCTTAAGTTTCAATATGTAAATATTTTTTCCCGAGATTCCCATACTCGACTTGATTCTCAAGATACTTGATGGAAAATATTTTTGCCCAATTTTAGAGGGGTTCGTCAATGAATTTGTTAAAATAACTACCTTTTTATTTCTTAAAAATTTGGCTTAAAATAAAAAGGGAAAGGACTAAAATATGTGATCAAACTTTGAGAAAACGCTCATATCTGTCATCCGTTAAAATTTTAGTTCATATATGTCATTTTCGTTTGAGAAATAGCTCAAATGAACGGCATAGATAAGCCTTTTCTCAAAATTTTATGGCATATTTATTCTATTTTCCTATTTAATATATCAGAAAATCATCCTTTTCTTTATTCTAATTTTTTTTACGAAGAAAATAATTTGATAATATAAATTAATTAATAAAATTTAATTAGTTGAGTGTTTATAAAGACCAAAAAAATATACTTTGAATTTTGCCAGTCAATAAACTTTAGTCAAATTCAATTAATTTTTTGTAATTTGTCTGTATTTAAAATTGAAAAATTAATTTATATAAAAATGCATATGACATGTTTTAGCTTAAGCTAAAGATAACTTTCAATTAATTGTTTTCACATCTACCAAAGAATTGAGAAAAAAACTCAAATTTTGTTTCAATAATAAAAATTATGCATTTACTTGTAACTGTTTTTTTCTATTACACTTTAAAAAAGGAAAAAAAATATCATCTTTATCCTATTTGAAGACCATATATACATACCTCATTGTCTAAATTCCTTTCTAGAAATCTTGTTGCAATTTTCTTTTCAACTTTCTCAAAAAATAACTTCTCTTTAATTTCTTGAAAATTTTGTAATGGCTAATTTTACAAAGGAAGAAACTGACATTATTGTGGTTGGAGCTGGACCATTTGGTATATCTTTTTCGGTCTGTTTAAACAAATTGGGTATAAACAATGTTGTTGTGCTTATTTGTGGAAGAAAAAGACTTATGATAGACTTCATTTGCATCTATCAAAGGACTTTTGTTCATTGCCATTTATGTCACATGCAATTTCATCACCTAAGTATATGCCGAAGAAAGAATTTATTCAATACTTAGATGAGTATGTTGAGCATTTCAACATCAAGCCAAAATTCCAAACTTGTGTTGAATCAACCTTTTACAACAATGGGGAAAAGAAATGGAATGTCAAATCAAGAAATTTGACTAGCGGAGAAATTGAATTGTATGCTATTGATTTCTTGATTTTGGCTACTGGAGAAAATAACTAAGGTTATATTCCAAAAATGGTAGGAATAGAAAATTTCAAAGGAAAAATATTACATTCAAGTGATTATAAATCTGGTGAAAAATATAAAGATAAATATGTATTGGTCGTTGGATCAGGAAATTCTGGGATGGAAATAGCTTTTGATCTTTTAAGTTATGAAAGTCACTCATCAATTGTTGTTAGAAGTCCAGTAAGTCTCTTTATCTCTTTATGCCTTACAATTACTTTTATCGTTATTTGTTTGCATGTGAGTAGGTTAGTGTTTGTTATAAAAATATTAAATGGTGGTGTTTGATCAGTTTAGTTGTACATCAACTATTTTACATGGTACTTGTTACTTTTTATTAGCATTTGTAATGTCGTAACTCGATTCATCAAGAGATTGGTGTGGGTTTCTTGACCATCAACATCAGGTCATAACCTTATGTTAAAGGGCCACAATATGAACATGATTTCTCATGATTTTCATTCTATTTTGTTGACCACCCAGTCATATATACCCTTGTGGTATTTCTTATCTAAAAAATAATTTTTTGAATTAGCTTGACCTCCAATAATTACCACTGATTCGTCATTTGTGTTAAATTTCACCAACATAATCTCCAAGCACTATACAAAATTGTAAAAACAACCTCGATTATGAATTCAAAGTTGATTTAATGAAATAAGTTATTCTTTAAAAAGGGAATACTGATTGACTAGAAAGTGATTAAGGAATATTGTGTTGGATTATTGTAAATCCAAAAATTTGGAATATATATTTAAATATCCTAAAAACATAGAAAGATCTCATTATTCCATTTCTAAATCACACAAAATTAGAAATTTTAAATTCAGGTCTCATCGGGTATTTATATCGTGAGAAAATGATGAGTAGGATTTGGAAAGGTGACAAGTTGTTTAGTATAAGTATAAACAACTCATATATTTTTTACTTTGAGGAACTGAATTCGAAGAAAAAGAACTAGAATTTCTTTCTCTTATAAGTAGAATCTTGATTTTTGCTAAGTTTGTCTTATTAACAATTTTATACATCGTCATTTTCACATGTTCCATAGATAACAGATTTTACTTTTTAAGATTTTGAATCACATAATTTTGAAGAAACTTGTCGATAGATATAAGTTAGATGACTGAATAAATGATAGTACAAAAAATTATTTGCACTAACTGTATATGAAATTTATATTTCTTTCATGCATTACTGATATATATTTCCTTTTTTAGAACCCTTGATTATTCCAGTTACCAATTTTGATATATGTTTTTGAATACTACAAGTTATATACAATTACGTTATAATTGATCTGATTTAGTACTTCTTTTTTAATATATCGTCAAAATGTGAAACTTACACCCGTAAATATGTCCATTATAGTTCATGATGTTCTCCCAAAGTGCTATAACTTTTCTATAGTTAGATGATGCAAGTTTTTCACATAAACAATCAATTATATTTTTGATAAATATGGTTATTAATTCTAAAAGTTTTAATATATTTTGTCCTAATGTTTTTGCAGGTTCATGTTCTAACAAGAGAGATGGTGTATACTGCAATGTTGTTGCTAAAATATTTACCAATATCTTTAGTTGATACTGTAATTGCAAAGTACGCTAAATTTAAGTTTGGAAATTTAGCTGAATTAGGAATACCACAACCAGAAGAAGGACCATTTTCTGTTAAAATATCAAAAGGTAGATCCCTGTAATTGATGTTGGTGCCATTGACAAGATTAAACTTGGACAGATTAAGGTGTGATACTATATTTATTTTATTTCATTCTATTTTGAGATATATTATTTGAAAAACAGATGTCTTTAATTTCTTCGAGGGTTTTGATCTTATAGTAAAAGTACAACATGTGATGTATGGTTAGACACACATCACGAGTTCAAATTTGATTACTGCAAAGAACCTAGTAGTAGTATTTAATGAAGAAGAGTACAATACATGTTCATTATCATGGGCAACAGTTGAACTGTTATAGTTACGAAATTGGTAGAATTTAGTAATTTTGGCTAATACAATAAATTTGTGTAAATAATTCATCTAATATGAATTAATATTCTATTATGAAAAAGAAAATAATACTTGTTTTTTTGTGAAGTAAATTTTGGTGAATTGTTAATTAGGTACTACTTGGAATATCGGTTAATAAAGGAACATGCAGTAGTGTTTGACAATGTAGATGAACATCAATTCGATGCACTACCGAATACAAGAATATTTCTACCAAATGGCTAAAGGTGCATTTTGTAAATTATCACTTTGTTCTTTTTTTTAATTCTAAATGAGTCTTGAAATTTTCAACTTGCCCATAAATATTCTGTGCGGATAAATTTTTCTCGATAAGTTTTCCTAGTTATTAATTTCACTTACAATAAATTTTACCATCATTGTCTTAATTAATGTACAATTTTTTTTTGTATGTAGGATTATAGTTCAATATTCCTTGAAGATGGCACATTGATAAATTGGAAAGGAGAGAATGGGCTCTATTGTGCTGGATTTTCAGAAAGAGGGATTGCTGGTATTTCAATGGATGATATAGATATTTTAGATGATATTAAGAGTGTTAGAGGAGACAAAATTTAGATTTTTATTATTATTATTATTATTATATCAAACTATGTTGTTAAATAAATTTTCTAAACCCTGCGTAAATGCAGGATGATTTCTGCAATGGGCTTTACTTGTTAAGTTCAGATAGAACTTAAAAACCTTGTTTCTTTTGGTATGTTTTTTATTTCAATATATCGATTAACTATACTCATCAGATTGCCTAACTTTTATTTGAGACTTTTATTGACAACATGAATGAAATCTACTATTTCCTCTAATATTCATAGTAAAGTAGATCAAGAGAGAGAGAGAGAATTGGCTTCTTAAGAATTTATTTTTCCTTCAATTCCTTGGTGTTCATACGATACATAAAATTAAATGTACATTGAGCAGTTAACACTCAATCTTGCTAAGGTCATTGCTAGGTCGATCTGTACAAAATGTCCTAACGAACCAGTACAAAAACACATGGGTGACGGCGGATACGTTACCTAGTTCATAAGAAAGTCCTAGCAAGAATGTAAAAGTTGTTGCAGATGATTCAACTAGATGCACAAAACCTACTTAATCAAGAACCAAATGGTTAATTTAGCTTCCTCCTCAACCTCTTGTCTGCATTTTTTACCACTTAGACTTAGGTTCATGCTTATTGTTCTACTTTTTTCTTAGCCAAATTTTTGTGTCTGATTTTCCTAACCATTGAGAAGAAGAAGTTCCTCCCCAGGTTTCATCAGATATTTTCCTCTTTGTCGAGATAGAGTGTGGTGGTACATTGTCCCCATTTTAGTTTTGACTGTCCCCAGTTCGCTGAAGTTGCTTTTCGCCAAACTTTGGTAGACCATTTTCCTTTTGACCTAGAAGAGTCGGGTGGTCCACCACCCTCCTTAGGTTGTCCCCAACACTCTGAACGTACTCCTTCCCAACCTTCAGTAGACCATTTTCCTTTTGACTGTCCACAGCTCACTGAAGTTAATCCTTCCCAACCTTCGGTAGACCATTTTCTTTTTGTCGTGATAGGTTTAGAAGGTATAGCTGACTGAATTCCTTTCTGGATTTCTTTACTTTGATCGTGTTTCTTGATATCTCTACAAGGAAGAGTTGTTTCCATCTTCTATCATGTTCCTTGTCTCATAACCGTCTTGAAAAGGGGTAGCACGTCCAAACAACTTATATTTTAATGTGGGTATTTGGACAAGGCCATCCATAAAAGAAGAAATGTATTCGTCAGTACGCTAGATACACTTGTATATGCATTTCACTTCTACTTTCCCAACAACCTTTGCAACATATTTAGACCGATCAGTGAAATCCTTGTTGGATATATAGAAAGAGTTAATGGGAAATAGAGGGAAGATGAAAAAAGAGGAACTTGAAAAGTTCTCTTATGCCTTAGTAAAAAGGCATTTCTCCCTCATTGGTGGTGGAAAGAAATATAGAAGTGTTTAAATAGAGAAACACTTCTATTCATTTTAAAAGGGTTGGAATGAGGGACCCCCCTCGCATCGTCGCGATCGTCGCTCGCTCGTCTCGGCTACGGCTGTGGCTTTGGAAAATGATTGATCGAGAGATTATTTTTGGACAAAGTTTGTTTTAATTAATTTATTAATTATTTATTTAATTAAATTAAATGGCCAAAACATTTTAATTATTTAGTTAATTAACTGAAACATTCTGACCCAACTCAGATCTGTGGGACCTATTTTATTTAATACACTTTGCAGTTTTAATTTGAATTTCCCATCGTTGGAGATGACTGTTCTGAAAGGTTGCAACTTTCAAGAACAACCATGACCGTTTGAAAGGTTGCAAACTTTCAGGAATGGTCGTGTGGTTTCTGAAAGGTTACAACCTTTCAGAACCAGTTCTTCTTGGCTATAATTACCTTTGATTCTTCAGACTTCTACTTACGAAAATTTCTGATTTCTTCTTCTTTTTCTGCACAAATTTTATTTGTATACTTTACTATCGTTGAGTGGCTCGCTGACACCAGAGTTTTGGGTATCAATACACTGATGATTGAGATCATTCTATCCTGGGAGGACATATTCCAAATCAAACCTCGGATACTACATGATAATAGTTTCCTTAATGCGACACTGTGCATGCATTGGTCTTGATCATCATTCCTTTCCGTTTATTATAGATTCTGGTATGTTTTGTAGATTTTTGTTTTCTATAATTAGTTTTTGTTCTTCATTGTGTGATTAAAACTTTGCTAATTTCTTGTTCTGCAAAGGTTTTCTTATCACCAGTATTGTTTAAGAATACAGATTGCTAAGAATCTTAAGGAATTTTTTTTTTATCTGTGTTTCCGGTGGAGACAAAACCTTCGTTGTTTTATACTCCTATAAAGTTTGCAATTTAAGTTTAGTGCATACTAAGCCATTTGTATCGATTTATGTTTATTAGAGATTGTGATTCTAAAATGGCAAATGATAATGTTACGGTGCTTGTGCAGCACCAACCCAAACTGTTGTACCACCAGCAGAGAAGCCGGGAAAATTCTCAGGTGTGAATTCCAAAGGATGGCAACAATGGGTATTTTTTTGGCTTACCACTCTTGGTCTTAAAAAATTTACCAATAAAGAAACTTCACTGCCAGCTGCTGATATGTCAAAAAGAGAAAAGTTCAGGATTATTGAAGCATGGAAACAGGAAGACTTCCTATGTAAGGGATACATTCTCAGTGCTTTAGAGGATGACTTATATAATATCTATAGTACAATGACAACTTCAAAAGCATTGTGGAGTGCACTTGAGAAGAAATATAAGACAAAAGATGCATGCTTGAAAAAGTTTGTGGTCTCAAAGTTTTTAGACTATAAAATGTCAGATAGTAAAACTGTTGGATCACAAGATTTGATTGCTGAGGGTATGGTAGTAAATGAAGCTTTTCAGGTTGCTGCAATGATCGAGAAGTTACCTCATTCGTGGAATGACTTCAAGAATTATTTAAAGCACAAACGCAAAGAAATGAATCTTGAAGATCTTGTGATTCGGCTCAAGATCGAGGAAGATAACAGGACCGTTGGAAAGAAGTCTCGTGGGAATTCGACAATAATAGGAGTTAATATTGTTGAAGAAGCTCCTACCAAAGGCAAAAAGAGAAAGAAGTCTAGTGGACAAAAGTTAGAACAGGCCAAGAAGAAATTCAAGGGCAACTGTTACAACTGTGGTAAGGATGGTCACAGGTCTTCTGACTGTCGTGCTCCAAGAAAGGACAAGGACAAAGGCAAAAGTCAAGCAAACATCGTGGAAGAGATGGAAGATTCAAATGATCTCTGTGCAATGATCTCGGAGTACAATTTAGTTTGAAATCCAAAGGAGTGGTTTCTCGACACAGGTTCCACTCGACATATTTGCTATGCAAAAGAAGCCTTTGCAATGTATACTCCTGCTAAGTTCTATGAAGATTTGTTCATGGGGAACACAGCAACAACAAGGATTGCAGGAACTGGAAAAGTAATATTGAAAATGACATCCAGCAAGGTGTTGACTTTGAACAACATTCTGCACGTTCCTACTATTAAGAAGAATTTAGTTTCTGTTGCACTGCTCGTTAAGAACAGGTTTAAGTGTGTCTTAGTTAGTGACAAAGTTGTAATAAGTAAGAATGAGATGTTTTTAGGAAAGGGCTACCTAATTGAGGGCCTCTTCAAACTCAATGTAATGGTTGTTGACAATATTAATAACAATTTTGCTTTTGTTTACTTATTGGATTCAAATGATTTATGGCATGCCCCTTTGGGACATGTAAATTACAAAGCGTTGTGAAAATTGAGTACTTTAGAAGTATTGCCTGATTTCAAATGTGATAAATCGAAATGTTAAATTTGTGTGGAATGTAAGTTTGTTAAACATCCTTATAAGTCTGTTGACAGGAATTCAAGACCTTTAGACTTAATTCACATAGATATATATGATATGAAGTCAAAATCATCTCACGGTGGGGAAAAGTATTTTATAACTTTTATTGACGATTGCACTCAATTTTGTTATGTATATTTGCTTAATAGTAAGGATGAAGCAATTGATGCATTTAAGTAATAGAAAAATGAAGTGGAAAATCAATTGAATCTAAAGATAAAAATGATTCGGAGTGATAGGGGTGGAGAATACGAATATACTTTTGCAAAGATATGTTTGGAATGTGGTATTATTCATCAAACTACTGCACCCTATACACCACATTCAAATGGTTTGGCGGAACGGAAGAAAAGAACATCAAAGGAAATGATGCATGCCTTGATAATCAGTTCTGGTTCACCGCAAAACCTATGGGGGGAAGCCATCCTTACTGCTAACAAGACACTCCATAGGGTAACCCGTAGCAAAACACAATCGATTCCATAAGAGTTATGGAAAGGAAGGAAACCCAACTTGAAATATTTCAAATTGTGGGGGTGTCTAGCCAAGGTAGAGGTTCCATTTCCGAAGAGGGTGAAAATTGGACCCAAAACAGTGGATTGTCTATTTATTGGATATGATGGGAACAGTGAGGCTTGTCGGTTTTTGGTTCACAAATCTGATAATCGTGAAATTCATCATAATATGGTAATTGAGTCAAATAACGCTGAGTTCTTTGAACACATTTATCCGTATAAAACTAAATGTGAGTCGATAAGTGAAAGACCTAAACGACCACGTGAAGAATTAATGGAAAATACACTACCTAACGAGGATTATAGGCATAGTAATCACCAAAAGAAATCCACTTCTTTCGGACCATATTTTGTGGCATTCTTGCTTGAAAATGAGCCTCAAATATTTAAAGTAGATATGTCTTTGTCTGAGTCAACGTATTGGAAAGAAGCAGTAAATAGTGAGATCAAATCAATTTTAAGTACCCCAACTTGGGAATTGACTGATCTTCCTCCGGGAAATAAACCTTTAGGATCAAAGTGAATCTTTAAAAGGAAAATGAAAGTTGATGGGACTATTAACAAATATAAGGCTAGACTTGTAGTCAAAGGATACAGACAAAAGGAAGGTCTAGACTATTTTAATACATACTCTCCAGTAACAAGTATACCATCAACTAGGATGTTAATAGCTCTAGCGGTAGTGCATGATCTTAAAATCCACCAAATGGATGTCAAGACAATCTTTTTAAATGGAGAATTGGAGGAAGAAATTTACATGGAACAACTTGAAGGGTTTTTAGTTCCTGGTAAAGAAGAGAAAGTGTGCAGGCTTGTGAAGTCGCTTTATAGGCTCAAGAAACCACCCAAACAATGGCATGCACAATGTTGGCAAATGGATTCAAGATTAAAATGTTATATGTTTACATTAACAACCTCCTGAATCATGAAGTCATTGCTTGTATGTTGATGACATGTTAAGAATGAGTAAAAATATTGACGATATAAATGCTACTAAGTGCATAGTGTCCTGCAAGTTCAATATGAAGGACTTAGGAGTTGCTGATTTGATCTTAGGGATCAGGATTCTCAAAACTCCTCAGGGACTAGCATTATCTCAATCCTATTATACTGAAAGAGAATTGGATAAGTTTAAGTAATTGAACTTCAACAATGTCAAAACTCTAATCGATTTAAGCTTTACATTTCAAAATAATGAAGGTGAAAGTGACTCTCAATTGGAATATGCCAGAATGTTGGGAAGTTTGATGTATATTATTGTAACACCTCGTATCCTAAACAATCCAAATTGCATATTTCAGAAGCTACAAGTGCTAGTGACGGGCACATCCTACGGACTGTAGGTCAGGCCATAGTCCGTGGTCCAATGCCATGGGTCAACCCCCAGCTTTCAGTTCCCAGTCATCGACTGACGGTTGACCAGCACGGACCATCAGTCGATTGATGGTCCGTTGGTGATCCCGACAGCAGTTAAGTTAGGTTTTTTTTGTCTTTTCCTTATGTGTTGGACCACTAAACTATGTCGTTTCAACCCTAAACTACGTGGTTTTGATAAATTTTAGCCTAGAAACATAACAAGAACTTACCTAAGTCATCTCATTCATCAAAACATAGAATAATTAGAGCGTAAGAGAATAAAGAGGCGACCAAATCCTAGTTCAAGAATGAAGCAAGGTTCCATCAGTTCCAACCCCGAAATACAAAAATTTCTCTGTGGAATTCTTCACTAGGTATGTGGGATTTCACTAGTGGGTGCCTTTCACCCATTAGGTCCCTAGATTTCAGTCAGATTCTTGATTCACTTAATATTAACTAGACCTAGGATTTCTAGAAATACAGTAGATTATTATGAATTATTTCCTTAATGTTCCAAATCAGTTTATCATGACTTTTATCATGTTTTAGTGTAGCTTACTTCATAAATTCAGATTCGAATGTGTTATTTTCAGTATATTAATGTTGCATTCTTAGAGTTTGCATGTTAGTATTTTGAGTTATCCAGTATTTTAGTTATAATATGTTAAATTACTTAATCATATAGGAAACTTAATATGGAGTGGACTAGGGCCAGACACCCTCAAGTCCCAAAACTACATTCCCCGTAAGTTGTAAGTCCCCTCTGTGGGCATCATTTTAGTGATCACACCAGCATGCCTCTATACCTTTGGCCAGGTAGGTTGGGGCCTCTCGATGGGGCATATACATCGGACTCCACATTTAGCTCATGTGGGTTTATGTCGGTTATTAGTAGCTCCCTTATAGTTTAGTCAGACTTTATTGCATTGACCACGTTATCAATATAGATCAGTATTCAGTCTCAGCATGTTATAAACTTGGTCATTGCATTAAGTATTTCTTGTTCAGTATTCTCAGTTGTATCATGCTTATGTCATGTCATTGCCCAGATTTATTGCTTGTTCAGTTATGTTATTAGTCATCTTCATTATATCCTACATGCTCAGTACCTTTCAAGTACTAACGCATACTCTGCGCTACATCTTCCCGTGTGTAGGTTCAGGTCCTCAGCAGTCAGATCACGCATAGATCGGTTCCCTATCTTCAGTTCAGCAGCATCAGTGGTGAGTCCTCATTCTTCGACGACTAGTGACATAATTATTTTCTCGCTTTTAGCTGTAGTTTCAGTTTTGCTAGATCTAGTTGGTACATGTCCCACCATTTCTAGTCAGTAGAGGCTTTATTTCAGACATAATTAGTTTTAACTTTAGTCTTAGAGTTTTACTTTTTATTTTTATTCAAACTCTCAGTTTTCTTATATTCAAATTTACAATATGGGTATTCCCCATTATTTCCGACTTTCACATTATATAGCTTCCGCACAGTTTTATTGCACAATATATCTTTAGTATGCTTATGATTATGGCAATAGGGTTAGCTTGTGGTCACTCGTGATCCTAGGTCCCGTGTACGCATCCAGGGGTAGCCTCAAGGTGTGACAATTATGAATTGTAAGTGAACATATATAGCATGTGCTATTAGCAAACTAAGTTTGTTCACTAGTAATCCTAATCAAACTCAACACTATGTTTCGCATTATAGTAAATGTAATGCCGCGATTGAAACATGTGTTGGTGTATCTGAAACATACACAACACTATGTTTCGCATTATAATAAATGTAATGCCGCGATTGAAGCATATAGGGATGCAAATTGATCATCGGGTCAAATGAAGTAAAATCCACAAGTGGTTATGTGTTTACACTTGGTGGAGGAGCAATATCTTGGAAATCATCCAAACAGACATGTATCACTCGCTCCACAATGGAATCTGAATTAATTGCCTTAGATTAGGCCGGTGAAGAAGTTGAATGGCTCCTGAATTTCTTACAGGATATTCCATTCTGGCCAAAACCTGTGGGACCTATTTGCATACATTGTCATAGTTAAGCCGCAATAGGTAGGGGCAGGGAGCGTCATGTAAAATGGGAAGTCTCATCATATATGATGGAGATATAGTACCGTAAGACAACTGCTCTCTAGTGGAATTATCACAATTGACTATGTGAAGTCAAGCGATAATGTGTCAGATCTACTAACGAAAGGCCTAGTAAGAGAAGCAGTAGAAAGATCATCTAAGGTAATGGGTTTACCGCTTAGGACTAGTCATCATGGCGGTAACTCTATCTTGCAGAGTGGAGATCCCAAGAGCTAGATTTTAGAAGAAAAACAAAGTTGTGACTGACGGTTCGACATTGTCAATAACTCAATCCATTCTCATGATGAAGACAATGTTTAGGAATGAGGTTAAAACATTAAGGCTTTTTAATGAGTTAATAAAGCTTAAAGTTTTTAAAGTTTTGCTAAGTTTGGCAGAATTGACCAAATAGTGTATCTACGCGATGACACGGTTAGAAATCACCTATGTGAGTGTGAAATGTAAGCCCCTTCAAAGAGAATTTTTTTGTCAAAAGCCTATTCTCTATACACTCATGAAACCAGGAGGTGTTCATGGCTGAAATGAATACAACTGTAAGAACCATAAAGGGTAAAATGTTAATTGTTTGACATATGGTTGTCTAGGTATACACCAAAGCTCGACGGTTCAAAGATATCGCATCTACCGATTGACCGAGTATATCCAACATATGTTCACTACAGAAAGTTCAATGTGAAACCTACTTATCCAGATGCAATTGATCCTTGCTTGTAAAGTACACACTCGTCTGTGCATTCCTTTATGTGATAACCACTCCCCATTTATGTGGGGGATTGTTGGGTATATAGCAAGAGTTAATGGGAAATTTATGGAAGATGAAAAGAGAGGAACTTGAAAAGTTATCTTTTGCCTTATTAAAAAGGCATTTCTCCCTCATTGGTGGTGGAAAGAAAAATAGAAGTGTTTTAATAGAGAAAAACATCTATTAGTTGTTAAAAGGGTTGGAAAGAGGGACCCCCCTCGCGCTGTCGTCGTTTCTCACTCGGCAGCTACGACTTTGGCTTTGGCTTTGGAAAATGATCGATCGAGTGATTATTTTTGGATGAATTTTGTTTTAATTATTTAATTAATTAAATTAAATTAAATTCCAAAACAATTCAATTATTTAGTTAGTTAACCGAAACATTTTATTCATGTACATGAATTTCCCACCGTTGGAGACGACTGTTCTGAATCGTTGCAACTTTCAAGAACAACCACCGTTTGAAAGCTTGCAAATTTTTTGGAATGGTCGTGTGGTTTCTGAAAGGTTGCAACCTTTCGGAACCAGTGCTTCTTGGCTATAAATACTTTGATTCTTCAGACTTTTTACTTAGGAAGATTTCTGATTTCTTCTTCTTCTTTTGCAAAAATTTTATCCATGTACTTTACTGTTGTTGAATGACTCGCTGACACTAGAGTTTTGGGTATCAATACACTGGTGATGAAGATCATTTTACCCTGGGAGGACATATTATAATTTCCTTACAGGGACACTGTGCATTCAGTGGGCTTGATCTTCTTTCCTTTATGTTTATTACCGATTCTAGTATGTTTTACAGATTTTTGTTTTTTTAATGTAGTTTTAGTTCTTCATTGTGTGATTTAAACTTCGGTAACTTCATGTTTCTGCAAAGATTTTCTTATCACCAACATTGTTTAAGAATACAGATTGCTAACAATCCTCAACCTATAAAGATCACAATAAGCCATTAATACAACACTTCAAAGATTACATAGGACAAAGGACATCAATAAGTGAAAGATAACTACATTGGTGCAGCAAACTTTGGAGTCCCATGTTTTAAATAGCCAAGATACTTCATAGGTACTTTCACATAGTCCTTTGGCCCATAGCTTTTCAACCAATAATAACTGCAATCACTACAAGAAAAACAGTCAATAACGAAGGGAAAATTGGTCCCTAAAAGTGAGATTCTAGTCCCTAAAGGTCCATAGCGACCATAAAATTTGGTCGCCACCCTATCCCTATAACCTCCATTGCTAATAGTCATTAAGGACGGGATGAACAAGTTGGTCCTTAAATTGTTTCTGAGACTGGTATACAATTGGTCCCTAATATTGTTTTAGGGACTTCATTTTTGTTCCCTAGTAGCAAAAATCTAGTCCTAAAACACACTTTTAGGGACCATATTTATTGGTCCTTGCATACATGTAATGACCCTCCTGGTCATTTCTGTGTATTGCCTTCTGTGTGTCGTATAGAGCGTTCCTGTAGAGACCCCAAGTCATTTATGACTTGCTGGGACTGACAGTTCGGTCACCTGGTCGTTCGTTTGGTCTTAGTGCGAGTTTTTGTGTTTTGGAGCTTATTAACCTTGAACAATCATTTTCGATCAAAAGTTCAAGATGACATCGGAATCCATTTCTGACGATTCCATCAGCTCCGGAAGGGTCATTTTAGGCTAGTAGCATGGTCGGCATGACTCCCGAGGTTTTCAGGTGAGTTGGTGCGATTAGGCGTTTTAACTTTAAGTTTAAAGCCTAAGTTTGACTTTGGTCAACATTCTGAGTAAACGTGCTCGAATGAAAATTTCGTCCGCGGTTAGCTCCGGAATGTCAAGTTTGGTCTAGATTGACCTTTCTTTTGTGTCTAGAGGATTTTAATATTTTTCGGAGCTCTTTTGTAGTTTTTTATTTAAAATGACTTTTGGAAGTGGGATCCACTTTTTATCGAGATGACCTCTGATGGATATTTCGACTGCGCCGTTGAGTCCAGAATATCAAATTTGGTATGGTTACATATATCGTTTGCGTGCACGGGGTTCCGAACGAGTTCGGAGCACCCCGTTGGAGGTTTCAATTTTGGAGAAAAATTGCAGAAAATCTGCTATATAATGCAGATATATCAGCAAACATTCCCAAACTTCAAACCCTCATAACTCTCTCATCTTTCATCCGAATTAGGCGATCCAAAGTGCGGGAGCTTCGTATTTTTGGTGGCTTCACTGTAGAGTCTTCAAAAAATTTCAGGTGCGCATATTTTGAGGTAAATTTTGCAATTAACCTGACTGCAGAACCCTTTTTCGAGCTGTGGTTTTTGGCATTATTGTTTTGATCATATCTCACTCATTTTAGCTCGGTTTTGGGTGATTCAAAGTCCCACGTGTTGAAAATTATCGTGTCTTCGTCGTAGAGTGTTCAAGGAGTGCTGGGAACTTTTTGATTCTCGTTAATTTCAAGTTTAGACTGCTGCAATGTTTTCTTTTAAGTTGATATAAGTGTGGTTTTCTTGCTTGTTGGGTGTTGATGCGTTTTGATCCCCGAATTGTGTTCTATTTTGGACCACAAGTTTGGGGTGCTGTTTAGGGTGTCTTGACGGAGTCAAATTCGGACAGTTCGGTGCGGGTCCCACGATTCCTGTTTTGACTCCAAAATTGATCTGTCTCCGTTTGTTGTGATTTTGGTGTCTAAACGACCGTAATAACGTTGTGACTCTATTTTTGATAGCGGGGCAACGTTTTGAGGACGTTCGGAAAAGGAAAGCTCCGGAGAAGTGATTTTGGAGCGCGTGTGATCGGCCTACAGGTAGGTTATGGTTTCCTTCTCTTAGATTGAGCTTGAGAGTGTGAATTCATGTTGATTAGTTGGGATTTGGGTTGGTAGTTATTGAATCATGCATAGGTGTTCAGAAATTATGTTTTCGGCCTATTTCGAGAATTATCGGGTAACTGTGAGCATGCTTTGTGTTACTAATTGACCCTCCTCACTATGTGGAGTGCTTGCATGCTTAATTACTGTTTATTTGAAGCATGTATATAAATACACAATTTATTACATCACTCCCGTTAGTATTTACACTAGCTACTACTTCACCAACAAAAAAAACTATCATCCTTTATAAATTAATACAAATGTAGATGTCTTGTTGGTTTATTCAGTTGACAATGTTTTTTTGAGTTCCAGCACCAGCAGTTCCCACGTCTGAAAAATGTCACGGCTAACAAGCTATTTCGAGCAATTCTAGGTCCAATTTATGTTAAGTCCATGGAGGAGAGATGAGCATCTGTTGCACTAGGCAAATATGGGATTGTGATACTGTTTGCTATTACAATTAGCGTCACTATAGTGTGTTGATGAAAACCAATAGTTTAATTGACCTGCAATGATCAAAGACATAAAAATTGGCCAATGTGTGCTCAGTTTAATTTTAAAATAAAGGGTGCTAATTTTCACAATCAAGATTATACACAAGCATGTTTATCCTAGATACCTTATGCAGAATGTATAGGCTGAATAATGTGAAACTTTAATTGAGCTACTGTCCAGTGCTTACACAGAAAAGTCCAGTTTTCACAACATAAGGAGTAATATATTTTATACTAAGTTTTAACAGTGATCTAACTCAACAATATAGAATAATTCCTCATAGTAATGAAAGTTTAAACTTCATATATAACTAGGTAATTTACCCGCGCTTCGCGCAGGCATGAATAATTGCATTGAACTTACAAATAACCCTTTACTAATATCCATACATTAAAATAATGGGAAAATAGGTTCTTAAATAAATATTAGCATTATTTCAACATGAATTTGATTGTTTGTCATTATCACATAAGTCAAGAACCTCTAATGAACAAATTATTCATAAATAATATATCATTGGTTTTTTATCAACATTAAAAGCAAAATAAAGAAGAAAATAAAAATAAATACGAAGGCGTTTCGTAAGAAAAAGAACACATTTAACTTGCATAGTTTATACAATTGTGATATATGTCCCAGGAAAATATTTAAAAAAATGTTTAAAAAAATTTACGCTTGAACATGAAAGCAATTATAACTTTTTGAACTTGCACGCATAATGAATTTCTTCAATTGATAAGTGAGAAACTTCTTATCTAGGTAAAATAGAGAATATGTAAGCTTATATATATATATAGTAATTTTAAGCAATAGAGTTTTATATAGACTATCAAAACATGAATTTTTAAAACTGAGTGTATATGTTCAATATAACTAGAGATAATAACTTTGCAGAAACATAAACAATAGAGTTTAAAATATGTAATAAAAAACAGCAATTAATATCATAAGCATAAATTAATGAATTTAAAAGAACATACCAGAATCTGTAACAATAGAATGAAACAGAAAGGAAAAATCGAGTACATTGAATGCACAATGTCCCCTTAAAAAATTATTCCCCTCTAGTACCCTAGGTTTAAAGAAATAGATCCTCTCAGGATGGAACGATTTTATTCACCAGCGTATTGATACAAAAATAGTGGTGTCAGTTAGCCACTTAACAGGAGCAAAGTACACGAGTATTTTATTGTGCAAAAGAAGAAGAAGTAGAAAATTTTCGTTGTTTAAAATGAGAGGAAATCCCTTTATTTATAGACAACAAAGGGTAGTGTGAACAAATGCTTATTGTGCCTTATCAGAAAGGTCACAACCTTTCGGAAAGGTCACAACCTTTCATAAGCGTCACAACCTTTCATAAAAGTTGCAACTCTTCTAAAAGTCAAACTTTCATAAAGTCACAACTTCATAAACAACTTTCTTAAAAGTCATAACTTTTCATTAAAGTCACAACTTTTCATAAAAGTCACAACTTTTCATTAAAGGGGAAGGCTAGTTTTGAAAATAAAATAAATTTAAAGAGAATCCTGACTTCTGGTGATGCCACGTAGGCAGGCCTAGGGTTCTCCTTTATATAAATATATGGTTTTCCACAATATATAAGCAAGTTGTAGTTGTAGCTCCTATAAATATTAAAAAGATCTCGAAGTATATTTTATCTTGTCTTTCGATCTTAAAAGACCAAATAGTAATTTATAGTTGTTTCAAGTTACTCAATAATTATCTCGATGCATAAAAAAATATAATCAGTAAAGTAAAAAGTTTCAGAGCAACTCATTGAAGAAGGTACTTGCCTTGAAACTCTTTAAAAATTCTGTAGAAGTTCCAAAGATGCGACCAATTTTCTAAAACTGCAGCAAAGCCAATAGTCATAACCACTAAATTTCCATATATAAGAATAAATGATAAACAAATAATTCCTACTATGAACCCTCTGAAAAAACACTAACCCATACTCTTTAAGATGAATTTGTCTTGGTCTCACGAAATGCTAAAATCAAGCATGTTCTTATGCCTTCCAGAAAACAGACAGAATTGAAATTATGATTACACTTGTCTTATTTGCATCTGCAGAAAATCAACATATCTTGTAAAATAGACCAACAACTACTTGAATTATTATTCAAACAAAACATTAAAGTTTACATGACAAATTATATTGCTAAAGTGTCACATATTTTGCGATTAAGAAAGTACTTTTCAATGTGCATAGAATCAGACCAATGAACTCTTTCAATGGAAGTAACACATCGTTTGGAACTTCTAAAGTATTAAATCACCAGTAGCTCCTATGCTAGCAGAATGATTAACCAAGATAACAAAACATTCAGCTGAAGGCACAATCGTAATGACTCAATGTGATCAACATGCAAGTTGCATAATATGTAATCAAGAAACAAAGAGAAAGATGGAAACAGAGAAATAACTTGTACTTGGCTCATACCTGCAAATGAAAAGCAACCAAAAATATTACATATAATGAGTTCAAAGTTTTGTCTCTTGAGCTATTCATATTCTGTGTTTTTGCCCAAGCTTTCATCTGCAAAATCAAGAGATCATATAACAACTGATATCTATCAACATGTAGTAAATTAACCTCTGTATCTTCTTCTATGAATATGAACTGATTAACATGAAGTTTAAACAACTCAACCTTGCCTCCAGAGGTAACAGGGTGGGTGGGAGGCCATATATTATCACAATCTGAACTTAATGTACTAGTAGTCCTTGTCTAAGCAACAACTTTGATTTCCATCTTTCTTCTTTTTCTAACTTTTGTGTCAATTGGAAGTAACATGCATTCAACGTACTACAGAAGTCATGTGGCCTTTCTAAACTTTAAAATTGCAGCCTACTATTCGTAAATATTCAGAATATTATTCTTCACAGAAACATCTGCCAATTTTCTTCAAGTAAAGATCTAGCCAGTAAAGAATATAAGGAGATGACAGGCTTATGAACATAGCGTAAGCAATATATTTATGATAAGCTTATCCATATTGCTACATAAAACTAGATATAATTAAAGTTCCACACATTGCTCTATATGTCAATTTACACAATGAAACTAATTTTAGATATCAAACATGAGTTGTTCATCTCCAGAAATTGTAGATAGCATTTCATTCAAGTAGAATATGTTAGTGTTAAATTTACCTCCCACCACATCCATCCTCTTCTCCTCGAATCTTTACATGGGTGATGTAGGAACAATCTGCAGAAGCTCCTAAGTTCATTTTAAAGCATATCTTAGGCTAAACTGTAGAATTGCCAGCAAAGAGAATAGATACAACTTAAGAATGTTTATTGTAGAGAAGTGTCCAGAATAAATAAATGAAACATTTTGGTGATTTCCGCAGCACTGAAGAGAGATCATGCAATGATCAAATAAGCTATGGAAACTACATCGCTGACCCTTCATCAACACAACTTGACTTAATTTTTTCCTTCCTCTAACTAAAGTTCTCTCATAAATAAATAGTCATGGAAGATCACATAACCTAATAATTTCTTTGTTGAGGCATATATATAGATAAAATATTTTAGACTTCCCCAATGTTTGGAGTAAGTAGGATGCAGTGTCGTTTACATGTTTTACAAGTTAAGATGAAGCTAAAGGATTTTAAACATTCAAAAAGATTTTAAAAATAATTAAAATAAACTTATCTCCTTAGTTTTGTTTGTCAATCTATGTTCTAAAAATATGCAAGTCTTTGTGGCATACATAATTGATGCACCTTCCGAGTTTGCTTCCTTTCAATTTGAAATTCGCATTCACGACACAAAAGTGCAATTTTGTTTCAAATTCGCATAACTATTGGCTCCTTTTGTTTATTTTTTTCCTTCTATTTAATCTTCTACTTCCATTGTCCCGTGTGATAACACACCATGCTTTTTTGGCTTCCAAAATAGAAGGTATTGTCCTAACGTGTGAACTTCCTTTTACTCTCTTTGTATTATATATCTCATGCGGAATATGATGGGAATTTTCATTGTTAATGTACTTTGACTTGACGTATTCGGGTGCTTTATCCAATACTAAGTGTCCACGGTTGTTCAATAGTAATATAACCCAAATAGTGAGTTGGGGTCAGTCCTAACGGAGCGGTTTGTGATTGAGAATCAATAGAAAAGCAAAAATGTGCTCAATTTAATCATAGCTATAGATAGTTATGAAGAAAAGCATGATAAATTAAAGGGTGACACAAGTGTCAGTTATCAAGGGGTTTTTGTAAGCAATTATCAACTAAAATGACAACTAAAACGAAAATACAAATATGAAGACAGGATTCTTGGGATGTGATAGGAATATGGGCTAAACTAAACAACCGGGTAAATGTTATTTATAGTAAATTGCTGTAAATTAGTAACTAGGTTAGACTTTAGTAGGGGTAAATTCTCTCGAACAATTTACCCCGAATCAAATCGGTTTCTCTCGAACACCGATAAGCGGCAATGAAGCGCAACCTTCGCCTTAGTCCATTCACTCTCTCGAGCTGAATGTGTGGGAGAGGGTTTAGGATTCACTCTCTCAAGCTGAACCCACGACAACCCAATAACCACAGACTATCGATTCAGTAGTTTTGGTTTACAACCTCTCTCTCGAGTAAGTCAAAAACACGAAGATAAAATTGTATTTTCAACTACAACCCCATTAAATTCAAAAACAACTACTGAATGAAATCACCTTTAAACAGCAATATAAGCAATACCCAGCAGTGAATTCAACCCATATTCACATAATCACACCCCAAGAATTGCGGCTAGACATTGTAAAGAGATAGAAATCGATACCAAAAAGTGTTTCCGTCAAATGGGTAGAATAAATATTGTATTTACACACGTCAAGGATGAAGATTCTTCAATACCCACTTCCAATCGCCTAGAAAATGGAAATCTTCAACTCTTTTAAACTGTCACGCCCCGAGACTACCCCCGAGACGCGGACACGGGACCTAGGACCACAAGTGATCCCAAGCTAACCCTGCTGGCATGATCATGAGCATACTAAAGATAATAAACTGATGCGGAAGCTAAATCA